>BCGN01000005.1:600000-756837 GCA_001599295.1 Sporopachydermia quercuum | reverse complement strand
AAAAGATAACTGAAATTACAATAGGATTTGAAAACAAATTGATATTGAGATTAGAAGCAATTGGATTTATTTTCCCTATTCAATTGTTAGATAAATTCATACTCATTCATATATAATTCGAACATATATACTAATGAGAAGGTGGAACACTCATTGGCGACTGTATTGTGAGTAAATTAGATCTATTAAACTTGATTCAATTGAAGTGGATTAAAGAATAAGGAAATTACGGAGGATACTAATAATATCTCTAAGTTCATATTTGAATTTTATTGAAAGAGTTTGATGCACGAGAAAGTCCTAAGAGGAAAACGAGATTGTTTGTTTGAGTGAAGATATATGAACTGTATACCACTATAACGAGAGRGTAGTTAGAAAAGAGAGAGATTTTGTTTATTGCTAAAAGTTTGCAACTTACAAGCATCTGTGATATTATATTCCCGTTTGAACTGTTCAATCAATCGTTGGTTAGTTCCGTACACAATTGTATAAAATGACTTCTCCACAACCAATAAGAAATACACCTGGGCAAGGTACTTCACCAAGAGTTGCTACTTCACCATATCAGCAATATATGTTCAATGCATCAAACCAGCAAGATCGAATGAATATGAATGTCAACTCAATTGATAACCAGTTGATAAACTCTGGTACTTCACCAAAAACAATGCCACCTGTTTCTCCTCCTTATTTCGTTGCCGGAGGTGGGAATTTCAATCAAGGGTCTTCACAGTTGACAAATATACCTGTACACTCCCAGTATCCAGTACAAGGTCAAGTAGCTGATTCACCTACAATCGGAGGACCGTTAGTTCCAAACCAGCAAATATTGCAACAGCCAATTAGTAATCAATCCAACTATACAACTACTTCAAGTCAAAGCACAAACAGGAAAGACAGTTCTAATAATCTGGATGATCCTGCTTTATTAGTTCATCAACATCAGCAGCGTTTGAAAGAACAAATGAACAACGCTTCTAAAGATGATAGGCTAAAGAAGAGACGGGAAAGCCATAATCTTGTGGAAAGGAGACGCCGTGATAACATGAATGAAAAGATTCAAGAACTAGCAACTCTAATACCGGACCCTATTCTGTCTGGGCAAGTGATTATTGATCCAGCAGAAAAGGAGAAAGATCCCAATTCTGTTAACCCTGGAACTAAAGATGGAAGGCCGAATAAAGGAACCATTTTAACAAAATCTGTTGAGTATATTAAATTCCTCCAAAACCTAATTGACGAACAAAACAGGAAAGAGATTGAATTGAATGAAAAACTAACAGACGTTAAAATGGAAAGAAATTTACCTGTGAAAAATTTTTATAACACAACAGCTGAAGAATTACTGGGAAAGATTGGAGTCGGTCCTTTGGCAGACAATGCTTCCATTGAACAGAAGAAAGAACAAAGGCTGTTGAGGCAGCAACAACAACAACAGCAACAACAACAGCAAACATTATTACAAGTGAATTCAGCAAGTACAACTATTGGTAATGTGAGCAACAATAACAATAATAGCAATAACAATAACATTCCTAATATTTCAACTAGTGGTCCAGAAGAACTTGCGAAAGATGAACGAGGTTTTGAAGGCAATTTTCAGTCAAGAAGCCCTGAACTGGGTAGAAACTCAAATTCAACATCAACTGCGTCTGACAAACCATTATTTGGTGGTATACAAGTTAAAGAAGAAGAATCGGAGTTATTTTCTCCAGCACAATTCAGTCAAAGGTCAGATTCTACACTGTCAGATACTAAATCACCAGGAAGGCTTGTTCCATTCCAAACAAGCGCAGAAGCTCTTGCAAGTCCTAACCTCAGTGACAGAACAGGTAACTTAGGAGGAGTCTTTAGTCCAGACGTTCCACAAGCCTCATCAATAAGTAATGTAGGCTCTAATTATAGTTTTGATCAATCAAATCAAAATTTAAATCCATCTTCGTTCTCACAGCTTAATCTTGAGGATATTAACTACAATTCRCTGAATGTTGGAAATCAATTCAATGAAGATTCTGAGTTCTTGCCTAAGATTAAAGATGATGACTTCGACGCTACTTCAGAGTTTAGATTCTGATTTGACGCAATTTATTAGAGTGACTCTTGAGTATGTTGAATACATGGTTGTGGGTGGTGCGATGTGTGAATGGCTAATGGAGCTTTGCTTCAATATTGGGGGTGTGATTTGTTGGTTCTTCCTCGTTATTAGTATAATATTTTATGACATTAATCATTGCCTAGCTTAATATCAGTTCGAACCAGCATATACGACTAAGCCTTTACTCTTATTTGAGGGCAAGAAATATACGTGTGTATGGTATGTGATTTTTAATTAGCCTCTGGGCAATATTGTAGTATTATACCTTATGGCAACTGATACTATTATGTAGGCACTAGGTCAGTAAGTTGCATTCAGGCAGTCAAATTTAACGGTTTTATAACCTGCATGTGGTGGTTTCTTTGATTTCAGCTTRCAATAGAAGTAATTTACTTATTCAAGACTACGTAAGAGAGATGGTATTGATTTGCAACTGAGAACTCAAAATAATAGAACAATTAGATAAATAAATAGATACTATGTATTCAAATATAAAAAAGGATCTTCACCTTGAACACCACCTCTCATATATCATCATAATCCTAATCTCAAATATATACAGTAAAATATCTCAACCAACAGGTTTTAAAGTACTCCTTATGTATCAACATCATAGATCCATTACTAATTATAAATCAGGCATCCTTAATACTTCTCTTTCCTTATTTTCACTTAAGTCTTGCAACTTCTTCAATATTTCAGAGTTCTTCCATTTATCAGGTAACGGTGTAACGTCATAATTTTTTACTGCCCAATAGTAAATATCCCAGTCAGTTTCATCTAAAAGCTTGTCGTATTCTTCCAATTCTTCTCTTGTCAATGTTTTCAGATACTTATCGGCAAATCTACTCAAAATCAAATCAGCTTCTAAGATACCCCGTTTACGTGATTGATATAATAATCGTGCTCTTTTAACCTCAGTTTCTTCTCCAATTCTTGGCAAAGGCTCAATCTTGATTTCAATTTCTCCTTCTTCCACCGCTTCACTGTTTTTCTTAGTCTCAGAGAACTTGAGAGAATTAAAATGAAATTCTCGTTGCACTAAACTATTGTTAATAGTATCGACAGAATTTCTGTAAGGGATTCTAACTCCCCTGGTAAAAGCGTTTTTGAGCATTTTGTTGCTAAGTTGATGTACTCTGTTACTGATGGTGATCAGTAAGTGATGCAAGCTCAGATATCAGAGAATGGATTGGTGAGTGATTTATTATGTACAATGAGTCAGAATTATGTAGGATTCAATTGCGAACACACTTCAGCTGACACTCAGGCAATATACAGATAGGAAGCCAAATCTAACCTGAATTTAACTAATTTATACTATTTCATTGATCCAGAACGAACTGTTCTTTATAGCAGAAAGAATAAAGATACCGGAGAGAATCTTGAGTTACTTGCCGATTTGGTGGAAAATGGATTTGTTAGACTAATCACTAAAAGAATTGGTGGGGTAGGCGGTATGCATATTGATGTACAGTTTGCACATAGTGCAGTAAGGGGTATGCAGCGAGATCTTGGTAATTTTATTGCTAACAAAATATTAGAGAGGTGAAAAAGGTGGAAGATTGATAGTTCGTTGTATTTACTAAAATACATATATATAATTGAACAACCAGTAGGCAAAGAAAAGCAAAAACAAGTAATTTTCTGATAATGTTAGCTAAACACTGGTGCAGGATTATTTCCTTCACGTGACAGTTAGTCGCTCTCTTGATTTTAGTCCCGCAAAGTCTTCACAATCACTCCTCACTTTCTCGCTGGTGATTGGGTGTATTGAAATCCTGATTACTTAATCCTTGATCCATTATCAAAACATCCATTCCATCAGCCAATTGCCTAATAGAGAAAATTGTAAATACTTTCCTGATTCTAGTGACTGACGGATGAATCACCAAAGGATTAATTATTAGAAGTTTATTTATCTGCTTCTTTCATTTTGAGATCATCACCAGCAGCATTATTACTTTTAATGTAATCAAAGTTGAAAGAGTACTGACATATAATTGCTAGCCATCTTATAATAAGTAAAGGAAGAAATTGCACCTGGATGAGTCATACTATAATTCACATTTGGGGGTATTTAACTAATCAGAGCATTCAGAATTAATATTGGAAATTTTGTCTACGTTCAGCATCTGGTTTATTGGTTGTTATTGTTGATTTACTGATTGCAGTCTATATCATTTCTGATCTCTTGCTCAGATTATCGATATCAAAAAGTACATTCTATTGGATTGCAAGCTACTTCACCTGATCAGCAGAAGAATCGAACTGTTAGTTCAAATCTTTTCCATATCATGTCTAGGCCAAGTTCAGTGTACAGGTCATCCATGGCCAATTCCATAAATACAGCAGCCAGGAGAACTCATGGCAAAATTATAAGCATTCCGATGTTAGATCTTACTGAACTATCAGAATGCCTTACAGAATGTAACTTTACAGCATCAGAGGAGCTATTGAGTAAACCAACTCCTCAGTATGTTCAAAGCTTGTTCACAGGTATAGCAGAGTATTGTTTAGGAATTGGACCAGATATGTTAAGGAAAGCTTTAGCTGCTTGTGCCAATGAAACAGATTACGATGAAAATCAAACAAATGCAAGAAACATTCTTGGTTTACAGAAAAGTTTACATAGATTCTTCCTTATGTTAGGAATTGATGATTTTTCGATAATGGATATGATTAAACCCGAACCAYTGAAGATTAGGAAAATACTATGCGCTTTTGTTAACTACGCAAGATATCGGGAGCAACATTTCAATGAATGCGAAGAAATAATCGATATGTGTGAACAACAGCAAATAACTCTGAATGATGTTTCCATTAGAAACCGACAGCTGAAGAAGACGATTAGTGAATTACAAGCAAAGAGGTCAGATGATCAACAAAGGCTTGAAATGGTGCTTAAATTCAACACGGAAAGTGAGAATAAATTGAGACAGATGAAGAAATTTCAAGAGCAATCAAGTCTTCAACATGGTGAAGTTAAATCCATCAAACAGAAATTGTTAGTAAGACTAGAAGAAAACAACTACAATATGGTTGAACTAAGAAAACAAGTGGAAACTCTAAAGAAGTATGTTGTAGAGAATCCTAAGTACTTACTCAAAGTAAACGAAGATCTGGAGAAAGATATAGAGAATCAGAAACATATAATTACTGCTAAGGAGTTGAAAATAAGAAAACTACTGATTTCAAATGAATCATTCCAAGTATTAATTAGTGATATTCAATTACTATTGAAAACTATTGATGATATTGAAAGTGAACTAAAAAATGAGTCTGACTGCAAGTGGAAGCTCAATAAATTACAAGAGCTGCATGAATCTCAAGGAAGAGAATTAGATCATCTAGAAAGAACAATTCAACAACTTGARAGACAAGTCTCTGCAGCTAAAGATAGAGTTGAGAGAACTAAACAACAAGCTGAAGAGAAAAGAGGCTTAGCACAAGAGAAAATGATACAATTGAGAGAAACCTATGGTAATCTTTCCGCAGAGCAAACACTGAAAGACCAAGAATTGAATCAAAAACTAGAAAACATCAAATCAGTAGAAAAGAAAATGATTGACATGAAAGCTGACTTTGACAAAGAGCTTCGAGAAACCAACTTTGAAAGTCAAAGACTGTATAATCATATTTCAAATTACCTTAATGAAATGGAACGGAAGCTAACAATTATGGGTTCAGCCTAGGATACTGATGCATTTTGGAAATACCATCTTTTCGTTTATGTTTTTTTATTGATTTGAGTTGATTCCTATCATGTTTAGTTTTATCTCCCTTTTTTTTTACCTGGGCTTTGGTGATGTATTATTATTAATTGTAATGTATAAGTAAGTATATTCATGTACTTTTTATTTCTATTCATATTGAGTTCAATTCGATGATCCAGAACAAATCAAATTCCCCTTGTAGCTTGGAAATAAGAAGTAACTCTAGACTTTCCTCCATCATAATACAGATCTTCCAGTTTATCTTTAACATCTTCCCATTTCACTTTCACAGTATCCTTACGGGAACCCCTTAATGCTAAATCCTTTTTCAACCAATGTAATACAAGTTGTAATAAATATGAATCTTCTTTCACTTTATTTGGAACCTCTTCAAGAGCTTTTTCATATTCCTCTTTATTTTTTATATCAACATAACTCTCGATTCTTCCACAATGCATGTGAGCCACTCCTGTTGGCCAATCCCCCAAACCATCAAAAATATGAGTAGCATAAAAAATTGCACAGTCTCTTATTTCTGTTTCTCGTCGCAAGAAATCCAAAAGTCTAGATCGAACTAAAACATCTAAATCAACAGTCACTTCATCTAGAAGAAGCAACTTCCATGGTTTCAATAATCCCATAAGAAGTTGCACTCTTCTTCTTTCTCCATCGCTAACAGCATGCATATGCCATCTGACGTCGATGTCAAGAATCTCAATTAGCTCATCTCGTCTCTCAGTATAGTAATCTCCACCAACTGAAGATATTAACAATGAAACGGGAATATCATGGCGTACTACAGGATTTCCCGCCCATTCTGTTCCTAGATATGTCAATCCTTCAATTCCCCCTCTAAAGGGATCACTTCCACCAACCGAAATCTTGCCTGCTTTAGCCAGCGTTTTCCCTGCAAGTAGTTTGAGCAAAGTTGATTTACCAGCACCATTGGCACCAACTAATAACGTTCTGCTTTTCCATGGCAAGTCCAAATTGATATCTTCAAGTCCTAACACTCCATTTGGGAAAGCGTAAGATAAATGATGAGATTGAATAGCACTAGCTCTGGCTGACATTACTCGAAAGATATGACTGATAAGCTGTCTCCTTAAATATGTGAGAATCAAATGCGTTTTCACTCCTTTTCTTTTCCGATTCTTTTCTGATGTTTTGAATATTTCTATTTCACAAGAATATAGTACTATAAATGCATTGTTCTGCCTTCATAAGTCAAGTTATAAGGACAAAAAGACCTTGTCATATGAACTACATTAGAGCACATGATGATACAATTAAGTTAGAAAGGTTCATCATCATCTCCGTAATAACATGTCAGGGAAGGCAGGCAGCTAGTTTAATGATTACATAATAAAATATAATCCATGTTTAGGTACAAGATGAGACGGGATGTCTGTTTTTCTGTATGAAAGCGCTAAAAAGCAATTCATCTAACAGTTCCAGTATAACTTCCAATTATGTGCAATTCTGATGGTTTCCACTTTTATAATTGTTTAGAGGAGTAACCAAAGTTGATTCTGCTATAGTAATTTCAGACAGTAAGCAAGTTGTTCATTTCAGTGAGTATTAAATGAGATATTCACACTTGGATGAAGCCTGTTTTTATTGGTGCTCATAAGATTGACCTGAGATAGTTAGTTCAATGGTTAGTAGTTCTGGCTAATACAATTAGACAACCTGATAGAATATAGTCAAAGAGAGAAGGGATCAAAAGAATCGGGAAAGARGCTAAAGGAGATTGTAGTTGTAGGTTGGAAAACTGCAACTATTTGTTTATTTGACCAGTTGATGGATATATTTGTCCCAGACTCTTAGCGAAACAGAATAATACATATCTAATCACCATGGATGAGGATGTAGATGATTTATTTGATATGGATGTTGATAATGAAGATGAGAATGAAAACGAGAACGAGAACGGAGAGGAGAACGAAAATGGAAATAACATAGAGATAAATAACCTAGAGAATTCGGGGGTCACTAATAACGTTGATTCTGAAGATATTGACGATGACCCTGATGCTGACCTTGATGCTGATCCTGATGACACTGAGAACCTCGATAGTAGCAAGAAACCAAATGGATATGCTTCTTTGAATAGCTCAAATCAATCGAGCGATGGACAAAACACACCGATCATTAGATCCTCTCAACCAAAGAAGATTCAGTTGGTACCAGGAGCTGATACATGTAAAGGATATGATATTACACCATAYGTTGCTGCTCCTCACAGTAGTGCTATATACTCAATGGCTACCTCAAGAGGTATGAAATGGGTATTTACCGGGGATAGTGATGGTTTCATTAGAAGATTTGATTTTTTTGATTCTATCAACGGTAAAGTTCCTCTTACAGTTGCTCAGAAACATCCATTTGCTGATTCGATTGTTAATGCAGGTGTATTATTATCATATTGGGAGAATGAAGTACCACAAAGGCGGAAAGATATCAAAGTGATAGATAAGGAGTTTTATGAACCAAAAGTTTCCCCAGTTTATTCATTAGCTGTTCAATCTGAAGCTTTGTGGTTATTAGCTGGTCAAGACAATGGAGGTATTGCTCTGCAGTCTGTAAGGCATGTAGAAGGTCAAACACACTATCATTTCAAAGAGCATACATCCGCTGTATCAGTACTAAAACTTAGTGATGATGAGATATCTTTTTTAAGCGGTAGTTGGGATCAATTTATTATTGACTGGGATCTGAATACTGGAAAACCAGTAAGGAAATTTCCCAAGGCTTCGGGTCAAATTTCCTGTCTAGAGTATCAGCCTTACGGTGGAGCAACTGTATCCTTAACTGGTGGTGGTAATAATAGCGCTAGCAAAGTGGGTATTGTTAATTTACCTGGAGCAGGGGGAAAAGTACTTAGCAGTAATGGTAGTACTAAAAGTTCTGATGCGAAACCTGGGCTAGGTGATAATGTTAATGAAAATAAAGAGAAAGAGAATAACGGCAATAATAACTATAATGACAATGACAATGACGATGATATGGAATCATTATTTGGTAGTGATGAAGAAGAAGGCCGACAGAACCTTGGAGATGGTAAAGAAGACGATGCTAACGAGCCTGAAAATGGTTTGAAAAGGATGAATAATCAAAGACTGGGTAATGATGAGATAATTGGTAATCCTGATCAGGAAGATATTCAGACTACCACGCAAGTTAAAACGGAAGCAGCTGATATAATAGCTGATGAGGATAAAGATAATGATAAAGATAAAGGTGATGAAAATCAAGCTCAAACTGAGACTGAAAATGAAAATGGTGACAATAAAGCTAGCATTGGTACAGCTGATGTTGAATCTGGAGCTGAGAATAAAACAGAGAGCACTATTGATAATGATGGTAACGAGCCGTCAGCAAATACATCAACGGAAATCGAACCATCTGAGTCTTCGATATCATCACCTAAATCATCTGTTACATATACTACAAATCAACCTAGTGAAGAAAATACTGTTCATGACCATAATGTATTTTTATCTGCATCGAGTGACGGTACCATTGCGATGTGGGATAAACGAGAAGGTAAAAGAATAGGTAGAATACCAGTGTCTTTAGGTAAAACACCTCCATGGTGCTTAAGTGCATGTTGGTCAGCTGATGGTAATAGAATTTACGCTGGTAGAAGAAATAATACCATTGATGAGTATGATGTACGAATGTCACCAAAACCTTCTCAATCGTTAAGGTTTCCTGCTGCCAGTGGTCCTGTTAGTTATGTGGCTGCATTACCTAATAATAGACATATTCTATGCGGATCCTACGATAATGTGAGATTGTATGATTTGCAGAAAGCTGATAGACATAATTCATCATCAATGGGTAAACGAAGGAAAACAGGACAAAGTAATCCTGTGCCATTTTTAATTGTTCCTGGGCATCATGGTGGCATATTGTCATCTATATATGTTGATCCAAGCTGTCGATTCTTGTTGACTGCAAGTGGAGGTAGAGGTTGGCAAGATTCTACAACGGAAACACTGTTGATGTATGAAATTAATCTCATAGAATAAGTAAATAATAGTGCAGATGACAGGGAGTAGTGTAGTATATCTATAAACAATTATGTGTTGATAACAATTTATATGTAGTTGATAGGGGTGTGAAAGGAACGAAGTAGGTAGGGTCAGCATTACGTTGAATGCATCAAATCTGTTAACTGCTTTCTGTTTTATATGATATTATATAATGTTCCTATAGTGTCATATACTTCTTAGTTCACTCGTCAAAGAGATGAAGGATTTTACAGTAAATCGCATATATTATTCGATAGTTTAAGTATGGAACTGACATCTTATTTGATATAGTTAATAATGATACCTTATAGTCTACATATCTAATAGCCAACATATGGCAATATTAAAGAATTAGATTATTGATATTTAGGTGAAATGGGTGACCGGTCATTATCTACAGTTCCTACAACAGATTAAAGGTTACTGATTAACCTGGTTTTACGTATTATTGTATGAAATCATCATCACCATTTAGAATATTTCTCTCTCCAGTCCCTATTTAACTCACTATATTACTCGTTATATTCTACTGTATTGATGAATTGATTAAACCTTTAGTCCAATTCTGTAGAAATTCATCAAATCCAGTCAGAGGAATCAAGGATTTCATCATTACTGCACCAGCATTCAAACTTAACTGTGTTCTCTTGACAATATCAAATAGAAGCTTCCTCAACGTAGAATAGACGACTCCKATATCATGCTTCGTTAAGAGAATACCAAGTATAACTCCTAAAATACCAATTCCTGCAGAACATGCAATTGTTGTAAGAAGTACATACGATGTACTGGTTTTCGATCTCATAGAATATGATGAAAACGCACCAACTGATTGTAGCAAGTTTTTGACCACCTCTTTAGCTGATGCTAGACGTTTTCCCGTACTGTTGGCATTAGACTTGGATTTGTTTATCAAATTATTGGCATTAGACTGGCTATTCGAATAGACAGTTTGTTGGACTTTGGCTGTCATTGCTTTGTTCAGTCGCTCTTCCCTTTCTTTCTTCAAAGCCTCTTCTCTTATTCTTGCTTCTTCTATTTGCTTCGAAAGATACTCTGACGCATCCAATAACGGACAGTTCTCTTCAGTATTGTAAGAGTGCGGTTTATTACTTGATTCATTCAAGAGTTCACTTGAATTTACTAAAGTATCATCAGTATTTTGCGAATATGAAAGCTGTGACTGCAATCGTTTCACATGTACGTCAAATTCAGAGTCACCAGTGATAGTTGAAACTGAATTGATTAAACCGTTGTCCGAGAAATCTTGAGCATCTTCATTATTAGGACCAAATCTGTAATAAACATCTGGCAATTTAATATCGTGGGCAATAACTATCGAAGGATCGATACAATAAATTGAAGGTGCTGCTGTTGTTTTCAGAACTGAATAGGAAGATACAGCTTTCCATTCGTCAAACTCAGTAATAGGTATTGTTGATAAAAGATAATTAGCTTTGGACATCAACTCATCCAGAAACGAAGATGAAATGGCATTAGATGAGAAATGGGATAACAAGTTTAATAACTCATCAGGTTCATCTGCAAATTCCATTATCTGAGCTCTTCTCATTACAATCAAAGCACATAACAAATATATCGGTGAGATCATAGATTTAGTTGCAAATATAAAATCAAATAATCTGCATATATTCTCAAAGGATTCAACTTCATGAGAAAACATTGTGATGATCCATGAAAGACCAAAAGTTATACTAACAGTTTCTAAGATCTCACTTAATTCATGGTCTGCTTCTTTCAAAATGGGTGTAACTAGATTCATATGATCTAATGATGGTTCTATTATAGGTAGCATGAAATCTCGTAAGTAGTTCAGAAAGATGTATTCTGTACAAGGTAGGGCTTCTTCCACGGAGCCAAATATTAGCAGAAATATTTGACTTATATCGTGAATACCTTGAGAATAACATAGTGAAGGGTTTCTTCGTAGAACGGTGACAATTAAACAGTTGAGACCCTCTTTCAATTTACTTAATTCTTCTGCTGTAACATTGGAAGGGTAATTATAAAAAGCTCTGTTAACATCGAGTTTAACTTGAGCTTCGTCAGGATGAGGTTTTAAATCATCTAAATTCTGTGCAGCGTGTGAATCAAAGTATGCATATGTATCCGTTGAGTAGGAATCAACTCTGGATAAGCCAATTGTTTCAACAGATTCAGTAACCTCAGGTATAACTGTATCATCACTAGGTAATACGTACGGTTTGTATGTAGGTCTTCTCTTATTTAATGTTGCTTCCTGTCCAATTAATACTGGCCACAGTTGTTTCCTATTAGCATTGTTTAATAAGCCTTCATTGATTCTAGCATATGACCTGATGGTTTGAATATTGTTTTCACGTATTGCTGCATTGATACACTGTTGTTTCACGGTTCTTGTTGTGTCAGTTTGAGCATTGTGAAATATAGCAGTACCAATATGACGGAAATCTACCGAGGTCCAATAGTCATTATCGTCCATATCTCCAATGTTTCCATCTTCACTGATTGTGATTTCCAGTGTCCTGTCTTTTTCCCCTGTTTCGGAGTCCTCTTCATTTTCGTTCTTCTCTTTTGAATAATGGGTATTGGTACTTATTTCTGAAGAAAGAGTGAAATCACCAGTGATATCTGTATCGAAGGAAGAACCACAGTACTCATTCTTGCTATCATAATCGTTGTGTGTTTCTTGATGGCAGCTTGAAGGCGATGAGTGTTGTTCAGTTCCGTATTGAAAAGGATCTGAGTTGGCTCTTAAAACATCCATTTTTACAGCCAATTTCTAATGAAATCTCGGTCCTATAATCCAAAAAAAGCAGCTCTGATTCAGGCGAGTATGGTTCYACTGTATCTTTGTGATCTACGAATTGAAGACATAAGGAGCTGTGGCACAGGCGATACTGCGTTGATAATGTGTTTGAAATATATTAGTAATTCAAACCTATTGAGTACTACTACCGCTTTCCAATGCCCAGTATGGCTCTTATGATACTTTTCTTATCTTTCTTGTCTGTTGAATGCAATTTGACTCCAGGTGTTACCACACAATATCGTTCACGATATCAATTTAACACTAAATATTGCGACTAGCCTGGCTCAAGGCCAAAAAGTATTCAGCGAGAATCCAAAATAAGGTATCTTGATTTAAAACAGTTGAGTTTGCTTCCCTATCTGGTTTGAAAGTTGGCAAAAAAAACCATGTATACAAAGAGGAAGAAGAGCAAACAAGTTGATAGAGTAATTTGATGTAGTTAACTGACAGACAGTTTCATTAGTTCATAACAGAACAAAATAGCGGAAATAATGGATTCTTTGATAAGCTGAAAGGGGAAGTAAGGTTACTATTCTCCGAAATTTGTCATAAGAAGATTAAGGTTTATGTACCACTTCTATGGGATAATTCATGAGAGCTTTACATCTCAGTGCATATTCTCGTTCCCATACTCGTTTTTGGGATTCTTTTGGATTCTTTGGGGTCTTCATGATCATGAGAGATGATAACTGATGATGAGAGATAAGAGAACAACTGAGGGAGGGAACGAAATGAAATCTGAAGAGTAATAGGTAGTACATAATGAGTGGTCCGGTGGTTCAATGTTTTGTATCGAAGAAGTTATTGAATGATTGGGTTTTGTTGATATAGAACTTCCGTTCTGTGGCATATAATGGAAAACCCAATTGATTTGGATTTGCTACAGCAAACAATATTAAAAAAGGAGCTGAATTTTATTATAAAATCAACAAAAGGGGTATGGGAATTAGAAATCCAAGACCGGAATAACTATATTAATCGCAAAAATGTATTCGTTAGTGCGGTAGCAGATATCTTAAGGGCAGACTTTAGGCCTTCGGGTTCATTGGTTGCTCTTAAAGTTATTGATCACGACCATGAAAGGCCACCTCATGATGCTTTGGTTGAAATGAAGCATCTGCAGAAACTCAGATCTTGTAAAGGTTTCTTTGATTCTGGTATCGTTCCTCTACTCACCAGTTGGAATTGTGAGAACGAAGTTACAATGGTCTTCCCTTATTTTAACTATACTTTAAATGATGTGATCCGCCACAATTCAAGACAGAGCTTTCCACTTTTGGACGAAGGTGGGAATGTCAAGCTGCGGAACAAAATCACGAGAGAAAGATCTCTGAAAATTGTGGAAGATATAGCTCAAGGACTGAAATTTGTTCATGATCATGAAATAATACATCGCGATATCAAACCAGCCAACATATTTTTTTCAACCTTTGAATCTCCGGCAATTCTAGGAGATTTTGGTATTTCTTGGTCGGAACCATTGAATTGCGCTGCCGAGCCGCGAGACAACAAATATACTGATGTATCCACAGGCATTTATAGAGCCCCTGAGTTATTATTCGGTTTCAATGATTATACGGCTGTCATTGATATATGGAGTCTAGGAATATTAACTTGTGGGCTTTTCACGGCGGATTCCTTACCAGTTATTGGGACTTATAATGGTGATATTGGTTTGATTGGCAGTATTTTCAAGCTATTAGGAACTCCAACTGAGAGTTCGTGGCCCGAGATTTCTCGCTCTGAAGCGTTTCGCAGCTTGAATTTCCCCTCGGAGGAAGGAATTCTAGATGTTAAAGTTTCTCGAGCTGATGAAGATATAATGAATAAAGTAATCAAGCCCATGCTTGTTTACCAATCAACGGACAGAATAAATGCATCAGATTTGTTGGCCAATATTTCATTATTATAGAAAGTGAAATATAAAAGTATTGTGATTATAGATCGTTGCGGTTATGAATTATTCATGAGATTCATGAGCTACATAAAATAATTAGTTTATTTTGGATATGTTGTTGTGTAGTTGTATTTTAGTAATGTATTAGTGAAGCCGATTCTACTTGGAGTAAATTGTAGAGTTCCCTTTTATCAAATCATTGTGATTCTCTATTTTCCACTGCCCTTTTTTCTGGTTAGATTCCTCTCAAGCTAGTCGTAATCAAACCATGGAGAACAAACTTTCTAGTTGCAGAAAATTTATCAGTTCGTTCAGTCTCTTGATTTCATCGTTTGCCAATTGGTTTTCAGCTATTAGCTCCAAGTAATTAATATTGTACAAAAGTTCTTGGTTTCCAGCGTTTTTGATCGTTGCGATTTCTAAGTCTTTCAACTTATCTTCTTCTCTAGCAGTTGATCCAAAGTTAACTGAATAGTCATATTCGCTATACGTACTTAGTAAGTCGCTGGCTTCATCAATTTCTTTTGTTTCTTCCATTTCGGTCTCAAGCTCTCTTGAATCCTCAATTTCTATCTCTTGTTCTTCTATTTGATCATCCGGTAAGAAGGATTGTATACCATTCAGACTCTTCATTGGTACTCTATATTTTCTTCTTGTTGGTCCGTCTTCATTCAGACTTGGTGTCAATGGTGTTGAAGGACCTCTTTTCAGATTCAAATACGGATCTGTCGACAAACTGTGTAATGCTGGCACTTTTCTSGATTCTTCTGGTTGGGAAAAATTATTAGTCACTTTGTAAGGTTTCTTTGGTGTTGTTATGGATCCCTGGAGATCAAACTGCGTCTGAACATTAACATTTTTATCTGATAATGGAGCTGTCTGGATAATACTATAATGAGGCTTGGTACCTGACATACTAGTTAAAGGCATGTTTTCCCTTCTTTGTAGTCTCATATTGAAAATTATGAGAAATATATCAGAGTTCTTTTAGTGACTTCGATATATCAATAAGAAAAAATTATGAATCGATCGCACCTACTCTCCTCTCAAAAAGTCCTAGAATGACTTCCTATGTCAATTATTATCGATCTTGTGGTTATGTTACTCGGAAAAGGAATTGAGGGTCAACCCAATAAGGAATTGAATACTGATTCAGTATATCATAAACAGAGTACTATGTTATGTATGTTTACGATATTTACGCGTCTTTATACATAATGATGCATATAGCTACAACTTTGGTGGGTATTCTGAGGATGATAATGATTGTGTAGAAATCATAATCTAGAGATGATGAAGGGTTTGTTAGTATTGTCAACCAGTTTTGGTTGAACTAAATAATATAAGAGAACACTCTATAAAAGAATGGGATTGCTAAAATTTTAGGCCGTTTTGAAAGTACAGTGCTGGTTGGGAGGAAAGTATCTGGGTGATGATAGTATGTAGTCTTAGGAATCATTTAATGATGGTTACCCCAACAAAAAATTGTACTTGTTGATGAAGCTCAAGTAACTGATGGTATCAATAAATATACATTGCTTCACATAATGAAATCCAAGAATTTCTTATTTGACCCAATCCACTATTATGAGGTGCTTGGATTGTAGAACTATTGGTACCTAGTAATGACAGGTTACACTTTTTCCATTACATAACTCAAGATCCTGTTTATCGTTCTCCTAAGTCTATGCATGATTTAACCATTTTAAGAAGCACTGGTCTGAAATTGCTTTTAGCATTTTTCTCCAGAATCAGTGTCTTACTACTACAATTAATGAATGAATCATTCATATTCAGTTCTTCTGTTCCTTCTCTTCTTCTCTGCCGAAAGCGTTTAAAGTATAAAAGCCAATTTGTGCTAGTTTTATTCTTAATGACAAGCTTAAACTGATACAATGTTCAACTCTATAATTTCCGTAAACGTTATACATAACTTAATACTAAATTAAAAATATCGGAAAAGATGTCAATTGATCATTCAACAAGAGCGCAGGTGGCAAATAAATTGCATTCTGGTGCGAATAACAGCGTACTGTCTATATTCACAAATCCAATTCTATTGATTATGATATTGGTTAAAACTGTTGTTTGTAGAATACTTTATGGCAATTAGAGCTGAAGTTTTGACAATAGATTGGTATCCTGTACCTATATACGGTTCTATAGTCCAAGTGTAATTGTTTTGAAGTTCACGTACTATCTCATCCGGACAGATTGACAAGTAAAGTTATACGAATCCAATATAACATTAATTTCTTGAATCCTTTTCCGTAAAGACAAAAAGATCATTGGTATTAGATGTTGACTGATACTATAACTTCACGTTCAATTGATTGAAATTATTGGAACCATCGAATCTAAAATAATAGAAATATGAAATGTTTCATATATGTGGTACAATATGATGAGAATACTACTCAACCACTGCTCAATTGATGAGGCGGTGTTAGGTTGAGATTAGAATCCGCTATAAGTAATTAAAGTAGTCACCATTACCAACCGAAATCTACGAACTTGTTAATGTTTCATGGAGGAAAGAATATAAGTRAAAGTAACAAAATTAATAATAAACTCTCTATCAATTASTTCAATTTGTATAGACACTTCAATAAAAATACATTGTAAAAATGATACGTAAATAGGACGATTAACTCCAAAAGACTCGAGTCCTTAACTAATACAACAAATGAATAATAAATGGTATAGGAAACAGTAGACAAGTGAAAATAAAATAAAATAAATGAAATGGAGGATGGGAAAAAAAATACAATACACAATTACTCAGACAAGCATCATGAGGAAAATGATCTTTAAAACCAGCAAAAAAAAAATTGAACGAAACTTTGTCTCATTCTAACTGCAGATCAAATGGTGAAATGGCGGTGACAATACTACCTCAATTTCGAAGGCCACTAGTTCCAGGTATGTAACCACTATAACTGCTCATATAATTTTGAGTCGGTCGTCCAGAATTGGACATTCCATAGGATGAATCAATTGAGGATAATCCTGAGAGCCCGGAGTTTCCAATTCCCAAACTTGACGATCCTGTAAGACCTCCAACACCTACCAATGAGTTTCCAACGCCTGAAGATGATGATCCAATATTGGACAAAGGATTTGTTGATGAAAGCGAATTCCTTTTACTTTGATCTTTGAATTGAGAAACTTGGGCTTCCAAGCTTCTGATGGTGCTCTTCAAATCGCTCATTTCTTTGTCGAAATGGTTGGTGATTGTTTCAATTGTGTCTCTCAAAGTTTGGTTAATATATTGTTGTAGTTGAATGACAGCTTGTTGGTCAAATTTAGATGATGTGCTTGCTGTATTACCATTATCATTTCCAGTATTAGACGTAGCGGTATTGTAATTATAATTGGTGTAAGTCTCTTGGTAAGAATGAGTAGGGCCATTGAGATAAGACTGTTGGAGAGAACTTCCTGTATAATCTTTCTTAGGCTTACTAGTAGCTGCAGCAAGATTGTTGAAATAATTAGCACTGTTAGCTGCGACATTTTGATTATTAGCATTGTTTGAGACTGCTGATGCAGGGCCAGGGTTATTGATATTTGTTGTTCTCTTCCGTTTTCTACCAGRGGCAACTCTGTTACCTACCACTTGGGCGTTGGCAGTGGAAGCAGGCGAAACTGTGTTAGGTTGACCTGTTAAACTGGAGCGGGGATTTCCTAGTGCATCTGTTCCATCGTTTTTACCTTCAGACAGAGGAAATTGTTCCTGTTGAATCATGATATCAAGCATTTTCAAAGCATCACTATCTAAGCCTGATTCAGACTTCTTAATGGTAGCTTCATCCCCAGTTTTAGAAGCTTCAATTCTTTTCGATTGAATCAACATATAACGATCTCGACATTGTCTATAATTCCTATCTTTGGAGATGGGGTTATTAGCCAGTTCTTGAGCAATAATAGCAAAATAACCTCTGACTGATTTCCCATGTCGACTGTTCAAATTCGAGTAAACTGTTCTGACAAGTAAGGAGTCCTCATCCTTATTCCAGTTCTTTCTACTGTGACTCTTTCTTTGCTCTTCAGGAGCAGTGTGTTCATTTAATGCTGAATACATAATAATCTCTGTTCACTGTATTAGTTATTCGGTTCATTCCTCAATTTGAAGCATCCAATTCTATATTTGTTTAGATCAACTTACYACAACACGCTCGCCCTCAGTACCTGTTACCTTCAATACCAAATATGTGTGATTGTCAATCAAGCCCTATTGATTTCTTGATTCTTTCCTATTATCTAAGAAGAACTTGACAATCTTTAATATTGTCATTCCAGCATTCAACATCAATCGTCTATTAATGTAAAATACAAAACAAAAGTTAGAAAGTCAAAGATGTAGGAATGTGAATTATTTCATTTTTGGTAAGAATTGGCATTATCTATAACTTAGTTGCGTACAAGTAAACTTAATATGGATTTAGGTTAAACAGTATAAAATACATGTTCATACTTATTCCTATGGTTACTTTTAGAAGATACCAATGGTCTCTGAAACTTAATTCACAATTCGTAAACAAAGTATTTAATTGGATGATTAACGTACAACTCCACAGTACGATTGGATTTTGTTTGTTGATAGTGGCATTCTAGTACTAAAATGTTTGTTCTTCTCAGCACTTTAATGATATAATAGCACAAGGATTTTCTCTATAAAGAAACAGTWTTTGGATATTCTTGATCCTTGATTTGAACAATATCGGCAACCACACAATTGTAATTGTTTAAACAATAGTCTAGTGTATCAATAAACTAGGCTTTTATAGGTGCCCGTTTGAAAGTTAAGGTTGGGCAAGTTGCAAGTTAAGGTTATTTACTATATGAATCTCCCAAAAGTTCTCAGGTTTCCAAATTATCAATTGGAGCAGGCCCTGTGTTTAATCCTCAACAATTATGATTACCATTTTAAATACAACCTGAATATTCTAAGTTGTTTAAACCTCTCAAATATATTAGAAGATTCCTTTATATGTATTAGAACAAATGCAGGATAGTGATGGGAACTAATAAGTAAGCCACCTTAATGAGAACGTTAAGGTTTATCTAGGCGGAAATAGTTCTAGTTGCAACCATCTTTCTAACTTCGGAGGTACTGGAAATGAAAGAACAAGTTACTGAGCTGAACAACAAAGAAAGGGAATTGTTATCTAGGCCATGGGGATACGCGGAAGACTGGAACATATATTGTTGAGTTTGATTTATAAGCTTTCAAATCGTGGATTGAAGTAATCAACAATTCATACTTTTCTCTATTTACGTATAACAGTACTACTGATAGTCAATTTTCTTAATATTGCGAAATCCGTTCGTTATACGATAATGTGTTAAAGTTAAGGATTTTATTAATTAAGTAGTCGACAAATGTCTATACAGGCACAACGCTCGCATAAGCCATAAATAGTACTGTTTACTAAGATACATTGTTAATATAGACAACTGCATAACTGTGGAAACAAATGTGAAAAATTTCCTAAAGAAAAACTGCATTAAAATATGTACGATTTGTTTTGAAACTGCAAAGTCCCTTGGACTGATTTTTTCGTTTAATACTTCAAATCATAGATAGCGGCATTGTAAAGGGGTGACTGACAAATTTAAAGCCCTTCAGAGCTTTTTCTTTTCTCTTTCTGAAATTGAAAACTATAAATGTGACTCTAACCGTACAACTCTCTTTATTCGCCAAGTGGAAAAGAATCTTGAGTTGTTTTAAATTAGTTCTTACGAATAAATGCAAGAATTATAATGTTCAATCTATTTTAAACCTCACTTTCTCTCCCATATTACCTAACGCCTAGTTATATAGATTCTCAATTGTAAATATGTATCATTATCTCTGTTGATCATCAGAAGTGATAAACTTTTGTTCCACTCAAAATGTTGAAATCTAAGTCGTTCTGGGAGCTACATACATGATGTATATATCAGTACAGGTTCAACTCTCATTTCTTCGTACCATGTGTATTAACACATAATATACTGTACCCAAACAGTCTAGTTTCTTATTCTGATTGAGTAAAAATTTGGGGCAGTTTAGATTTCTGGCTTGGTGTTCTTTAATGACAATTGAATCATATCAAACGACTATTCCATAACGAGTAAAAGTCTTGATTTTGATGACGATGAACGGAATCCTTGGTATTTCTCGTACAAATATCTACACAGAAAGAAATGCATGATTGATGCATGGATATGTATTATTGAGCATTTGAGTAAGAATGAGCGTCTAAACCTCTATTTAATATAACAGTAAAACAATCAGTCAATTTTTGTTCTTTTATTAGTTTCCTTCCCAGAAAAATAATATTGTTGATTACTCTAATTGATTTCACGGTGTTGGTGCGAGTCCTATAGTGATATCACCAATACTCAGGCTCTGCTTCCTTCAATGTGAAATGTTGTAGTGTGATCTATTTGAAAGGTCAACAATACATATGCTTTCTAAACCAATCCAATCAGTCAAGAAAAGATATTCTATGCAGGCATTCAGGATGAACAAATCATGAAAGTCAACTGTAGTTTAAATATATTTATCATATATAGGTTGTAAGTTTAATCGCTTGAACATTATATTCGTATCCGTATAATTAGTGTCTAAACAAGCGAACAGGTTTCCATGATGCAGGTACGAAGCTTCTTCAATAGTGGAGATCTTAATATACATATAAGGCTAAACTATTATACTTCTCCGTATAAATATTGAAATCAACTTGATTGATATTTTATTAGTTGATTACAGTACACGAAGAACAGAAAAAATTGTATTATACTTATTGTCACTGTAGGATTCTTAAGAATCTCTTGTTTACTAATCAGTACGTTATTTGTTTTATGTTTTTTGTTCTGATTACTTTGTTGAGAAAAAAATCTGTCGTAGATGTTCGAACAGTTCTCTAGGAACAATTTGCTAACATACGTAAAGGAAAAAAAAAGAGAGTTCAGTAATCAAATCAATCAAATGATTATGTTTGAATCAAAATAAAAACAAATTACATGAAAATATCTTAAAATATCTTATTAAATATGATTCCAAGTATTACTTCTGGTTGAACTATATGTTTAGCGTTCAGATTGTAAATGTGTATTCACGGAGAACTATTCATTAATTATTGAAACGAGCAAAACAAGGATATGCAACAATTACTACTGTAACCAGTGTTTTCATGTCAGAGTATTAACATCAAACTGAATTTGAATAAAAAAAATACTTTAGGAGTCGAACAATTAAAAAAAACTTGTTTTTCTGGCCTTTCATTGTTATCGCTTGGAGTTGTCGTATCAAAGTTATGTTATGTAATATATTGAACCTGTGACGACTGAGCCATTGCGCTGTTGACTTGTGCCTTTGAATGTTCCTTTTAATCAAAATTTGACGGGCCGCTTCAAGCAGTAGTTCACTGCGTCTCTCTGTGAAATAAAATTATTTACTCATTATCTGAGCTATCGTCCTCTTCGCCATCTAAAGCTCTTCTTTCCAGGTCTTCTTCCACGGTTGCGCTATCCTTCTGCATTCTCTTAGTAAGAAATTCATTGATTTGGTCTTGCAGGCTCATTATAGTTCCTCGTAATTTACCAAGAGGTGTGGTTTTCAATTCACTAGGTCCATTCTGATCTCTATCCTCCTTGCTAAACACATACTCTTCTTTTCCTTCAATAGTGACCGAAAGGTCAGGAGATTTGTAAGCTGCTTTGGCCATGGTGAACAAGGTTAACAATGAGTATTGTCGAAGAAGAAAATAATCCGTCTATCACAACAACGCATTAACAACCTCAATGAGAAGTCATTCAACATGGTAGTAGTTTGAATAATCAGACAAGCGATCTATGTCAGTTCCCCAATTCAGTAGCTCGGGTTCATCACGAACAGGGAAGAATCATTTTCTTCTGTTCTGCTGAAAATTTGTCAGCAAATTAATTACGGAAACTATAATACATAATATTTTCCGAAGTTTTGCTCCTGTAATTATTCGTTAATAGGATGTGGAATTGAGTGAGGTATTCCATTTAACTGTGATAACACTCAAATATAAATTTTATTTATTTAACACAGTCATTYGCACTGAAATAAGAAAATCAAATTATTGTTAGATACCTATCGATACTTGTGAAATGTATACCTAGAACTCTAGCTAGTCAACTTAGGCAATAATCCACCAACCTCTTGAATTCTAAGGCTATTTCCTATTTGACACTCTAATATCATACTTAAGTAATCTTCTTATAATTGTTCAAAGTGTAATAATACTTTAAGAAAATTCAAGCAGCCTTCTATCGTATGAGTGGGTTGCCAGATAACATTAAACTTGACTCAGTACATCAAATCAATAAATTAATTCGTTATAAACCCTGAAGGTCTGTACATGAGGTATCTTTTCAACTAAGTTAAAAAAGTTGTTCACTAAAAGGGTAGTTCTGACTCGTATCACCTAACTTTGTTTCCCTACGTATATTCTTAACTCTATCAAACTGTTCGTAAATAAAACCCATGAAACATGGTTAGGTAATGAATATCGAAATGCGAAGTTTATCCAAAGTTCATCTATTCTATAATTCAAGAGAAGAGCAGAATTGTATGTACTGAAATCGGTAATTACTGAAAAGTGCTGGAACTCTCTATACTGGGGACAGAAACATGAACATAAACAAGATGATTAATTTGAGTTGCAGTAATCTAGTTTATATGTTGCAAATCATCGATCAACTATGGACAGGGCTGAAACTTCAGAACTCTAGCAACATTTGTTCTACTGAATTACCCTAGTAGTAATATTGCTGAAAATGATTATAGAAAAACTGATTAGTTGATCACCAATTACATAATACAAAATTAACATCTACTGTTTGGAAAAAAGAACACCTCTTCAATAAATTATTACTGCAATCAAAATATGACCTTGGAGTAATTGAGTATGAGACACGTTTCTTTATCTATACATTAAAGTGCAAACTATGAGAAAATTTATGAACCAATATTATGCTCTTGCAGATTCTTTTGCATTCTTTAGAACTGTTTTTATCTTTGAAATATTAGATTTCCAAGCGTCTAATTTATCTAATAGCAAACCCCAATTTTCCTTTTGGGTACCGTCAACTCCACTAAAATCACCAACAAACTGAGCTTTATGAATTTCGAATTTGCCTTCAGTTTGACTTAATCTACCTTCTATTAAACCAGCTCTGATGGCATCGATTAGTATAAATTCAACATCTGAAGCAGGAACATCAAGTGTTTTAGCAATTGTTTCATATGGGAGACTGCGATTATTACTTGATGATTCTGCGGCAGATTCTGCGCCTTCAACAGCCTCAACAGGTACATTTCCWGTTGATTTATTGTTTATCGTTATGACTTGTTGAACCAATTTGGTTAATGCTAGTATCTTGATCTTCTCACTCAAAATGTCAACATCCAATGTATTGGTAGTGAAAAATTCACCATTAGAGTTTTTGAACTYGTTGAATTTCACCAAGTCGCCATTATAAAATATTTGCAATAGTTCGAATAGTCTTTGCTCTTTGTCGGCTAAATCTTGAACAGCGTCGAGCTGGTAAACTTCATCAAGCTTTGGAATATTTGTATCATTCAAAGTCTTTACGATCAATGAAGTAGTAACATTGATTCTAGAAAATGGTAGAGTAGAAACAATCTTGTATAGCAAATTATGTGCCAACTTTTCGTCGAACTTTTCAACCAAGGCAACCACTTTCAAGTAGTAATCTAAAATTTCACCATCACTTAGTTTCAAATCGGCAAAGATTTTGTCTAAAGATGGGATTAAATATTTCACATAAGAATTCTTTTTTGATTTTTCAATAACTGACAAGATAGCGTTGAATGAAGCTAATTTTAAACTAACATTTTCGGCAGGTAAGTTGTTGAAATAGTTCAATAATGTCGATAAAACTGATTTCACTGGCACCGTTTCGGACTTTCCAATATTCTCAATAATTGTCTTCATATACTTCTCATCAACAGAATCTAGAAAGTAATTAGAAATTGGAAGTAAAAGATTGAAGCTTGGTTCGAATTCTTCAGGTCCGGCATTTTCACTGATGTATTTTGAGCTGTCACTGATTTTTTCAAACAGTTCTTCCACCACGGGCTTATTCTCATCTGATAACAATAACTCTTCTCCACCATTTTCCGTTTCAACCAATACTACAGATGCTAGCTGAGCCAGTTGGTTTGTAAAAGAATCTTCCCCTTCAACATCTACTCCATTCAAAACATCAATATATTCTGCATATTCTTCTACTAAACTGGACAGGATACCGTCCATAACAACAAAATTGGTTTGCATTTTGAATCAGATTTTTTTGCTATTGCAATCCTGTTTCCACCTTCTTCCAACTACGTAATACAACAATCTCGTATCACTAACTTTTGATACAGTAGTTCCCTAACCCGATTGCTAAACCTACTAATCTTTTATCTATGTTTTTTTTTTAATATTTCTATCAACGGATCTCAGGCCCAATTGTGCCTTCTTCTATTGAAAAAGTTGATCCTCTGGCGTTTTCCTCATTTTTTTTCCATTCTTTGTCCTTGTGAAATTTCTTACTCTGTGGAATGATGAAATCTACTAACCTCAGTAAAATCCAGTACATACTACAAGTCTCACCTTTAAGATTTACTTATGTTTAGAAATTAAGTTTGACTTGCACTATAGCTGCATTATTTTTACATAGTTTCTTCTTATGTTATACTGGACTATGAGTAAATGTGTGCTTGTTAATGAATTATATAATTAATATTGATTGATCAATGCGTTTTATATATGTATTCGTTAAATAGTATATCGGTATAGATTTGGTTTCTTTTGACAGTTTTAGTATAGCATTGACTCAAATCTTTGTGAGAAGACGTTGATCTATCGAGGGCACTGGTATATCAGTAGTTTTAAGCGAGAGAGTTCAATTGATGGGAAGATCATGRAAGTGAATGTGGAAACAGAGGATAAGTTGAATGATAGATCAAATAAGGTGTTGCCAACTGACAGTGCAAACCAATCAAAAAATAATTTGTATGTTCAATGAAGGTGTCAGCTATATTGAACGATTGATTCAATGTTATTCCAATGGAAGAATTAGTGCTAACAACGTTCATTTATAGAAAATGGTGGAATCGTCGCTATCAACTGTTTTCTAGATTCGATGAGGGTATCAAAATACAAGGCGATCAATGGTTCAGTGTCACACCTGAATCCATAGGAATGTACGAATAAAAAGTGATAAGTTGTTAAAGAAATGTTTTTAGTATATGCTAACATTACCTAGCTTTACTGCAGAGTTTATCGCTTATCACTGTGGGAATGGAGTGATTGTAGATGCATTTGCTGGGGCAGGTGGTAATACTGTTCATTTTGGCACAATTTTTGAAAAAGGTATGCCGGAAGCTGCGTTTGTTTTATGAGGTAAGGTCAATGGAAATCARTGAAAGAGACTCAAGCTAACTCGCTCTTTTTCTTTTAGTAATTGCAGTCGAAATCGATGAATCCTTTCTACTAATGGGTGARCATAATGCTCAGATATATGGCGTGGCAGAATATGTAACTTATGTTAATGAGGATTTTTTTGGATTCGAAACATCAGAGAAAGTGGATGCCGTCTTTGCAAGTCCCCCTTGGGGTGGTGAATCCTATTCAAAGAAACAGTTTGATTTAGAGAAAGATTTGATAGTCCCTTGGTAAGTTGAACTTTTATTCGATATAAGTAGAGGTAAAGACAGTAAATCTGATGGCTGTTGACCTAACATACCATAGCAAAACAATATTCGATAAATGTAGATCTATATCTGAAAATGTTGTTCTCTTTCTTCCCAAAAGCTCGAAATTAGATCAACTCAGTGCAATTGCTGATGAGCCATGTCGAATCATATATACTCATCAATCTACGTATCTGAAAGGCATACTAGCTGCATGGGGCCCTGCATTCAATCGTAAAGTGAATGGTGTTGCTTGGAACGAATCATTCAAGACTTTTACCGATTCCAATGGTGAACTTATAGATGATTTCATAGAATCAAAAGTCAGTTATGAGGATGAAGAATCATGATAAAGGGAAATAAAGTGAGAAATAAGTAGATTTGGGACAGTTTCAACTTCCTATATTGATAAGATCGAATGAAACATAAGGTTGTTACAAAATCCTCATAATCTGAGATGAAAATTAGTCCAGTACCAGTAGTATTCCTTAAATTTGATAATGTTCGTGAATGTTTCCATGAAAATAATTAGCAGATAGAGTTTACGGAATAAAGTTTCTATACATGATCATACATTAATCTTAAAATACAGAATAGAATTGAAAATCTTTGCAGAAMTGATATACAACTGACGTATTCAACACAAATCTGTAATGTATAAATAAGATTTCAGTACTTGTCAGTGCTTCCCAAACTTCGTCATGATAACGAAACTTGGTTATATCCGAACTGAAAAAACGTTCAACCACTGAAAATCATATCTTGGTTCTCTATGAAATCATCAAACTCTCTATATTTTATATAAGATTTCCGAATTCGGAACGTGAAAACTTCACGTATGAACGCGTAAACATCAAATACTTAAAACGCGTACAATTCAGACAGTCATGATGAATTTTTTATGTTGTTGAAGTGGGAACACTTGAATAAAAAATGCTAAAATTTATATAAATGTAACGATAAATTAACAAAATATCAATATTTCATCTATATATCATAACTATCTTTTAGATCAAGAGCTGCCATGTTTCTTCCGCTTTGTTTGCACTCGTAAACAAGACTCATGATTGGTGTCGTGATTCCAGAACGTTTACGACGCGTCGCATCTATACTGCCTGAAAGAATTCCTCTGAGAATGAATGACTCGAATTTGATGCGTTCACCAAATTCTAGTTTCTTTTTCAACCATTATATATCCAAATCCAGCAAAAAAGAATTGATTGTCTTGTTTTCGGTATATCATTTCGCGTATTAATCCTGTTTGTCTCTTTCAAATAATAACTCACTATAGCCGTAACTTTTGAACACTGATTCCCATTGAGGAAATTGTCTATTAATCATGGATTGATCCGAATATCGAACACGGCCAATTCTACAACCAATTGGAATTTTTGTTCCTTTTAATGACAAACCGAAGATTGATGCTTATTTCTACAAAGAAACGATGCGCGATCTGGTGTTACTATTCACCTACATTATACATTAAAGTTGTGCTCGGGGAAGCTTGTACCATCTTCTTTACCTATCGTTCATTTGTCATTGATGATTTTTCTTTACCTGCTTTACTATTTTTTATTTCTTGATTGCTTGTCGTATGTTTCTTTCTCTGTTTTGATAGTTTCAAGGGATAAATTATGATATCAATTGAACCGATGGATTAGATTGCTAATATATCGTTGTCTCCTACAAAGTCTCTCACACATTGGTTCTCATTGGTTCTCCTCTGCAATACAAATCAATTGAGCGTTCACTTGTCCTGTTGGAACTCTCCATTATTCATTATCCTTCATCGAAGTACCTTTGTGAGAACTACTATTACTCATAATCACATCACCACATCAGCATCATGACTAAACCAATAGTGAATACACGTGCTACATTAGAGCCAAGGAGAGGGGCTCTAAACGAGCTGTCGCTGAACTTGTTAAACACATCTCAGCAACGACAGTCGTTAGACTTTGAAAATGACAATAACCAGACAAGCATTACTCCATCACTACTAAAAGATTTGGTAATCACTGAAAAGACTTATTTACAAGAATTGGAATTACTAAAATCTTTACTGTTACCTCCAAAGACTTTGAGTGGGTTAAATGCAAATGGTAGATCAAATGCTACCTACGTGAATTATCTAAAGATCATCGTTTCAGATTTGATATCAGCTCACAAATTGTTACCTAAGGATCCGGCTCATCTAGCTTCTTGGGCTTTCAATGTTAAACGACATTATCAAGAATACATTGAAACATATAACTATGATCCTGATGATGCACTACAAATGATCTATTTACTTAAGAGGCCTTTGGTTCGCGTGCGGTATGTTTCAAAATTGTTGAGATGCTTATTAGAATCGCCCAATGAAGATTTATACCTTTCAAAAGCAGCTGCTGGGTTCAGTTCACTTAATGACATTATAAGGTATAAAATCAATAAGGAACGAACATTCATTGACAATAACAAAATCAATTTCTCCCAAGTTCAATATGTTGACTCGACAGCTGGGAAACTGAGAAAATGTTGTTCTTCATTCAATCCTGCTTCTGTAATGAAACGGGCTTTCTTCAACTTTTGGTTTGTCAATGAAAACTTAAACATTTCCTGGAACATGAAATTCATTGAGCTCTTAATCATAAATGAATATGATGATAAGTTTGATTCCAAGTATTCAAGGAAACCTGCATTGGCCATTTGTGAGGTTGATGATATAGGAAGGACGCTTTTAATGCCACCAATTAGGCTGGAAGGAATATCATTGTCTAATGAGATATTTCCTGATAACGCCCAAATCAGTGGGAGAAACAGAGACTCGTTTATTTTTAATCCTGAAGATGTTATTAAAGAAAATGTTTACAAGCCACTAGCCAAGGAGTTAGAGAATGAGTCTCAATTAGATGTTTCAAGGTCAGAAATAGATGAATTCTCATTCTTATTGTATGAGAATTATACAACCTCCAAATACTATTTCTATTGTCCAGAATATGAGCAGATCAGGCAATGGAAAAATGAAATTGGAAATCTAATAAAATCTGGAAACCAAAATATTCCCAATTCTACTAGCTATGATGCCATGGACGCTGAAACCTTCGGACTTGGCTTGATGATGGCTCCATTTTCCGATTCAACAAAGGAGAAAAAGCTAAATGAGCCATTAGTTGGTAATAGTAGAACTGAAATCAACAATCTAAATCAAAATCATGGCGATAGTCAAAGTAAACATAATAGAGAAGCTTCTGTTGATTCTGTATCAACAAATGTCAGAGTTCCTGTCCAAGTTGATCTCAGAAGATCAAATAAACAGGTTACTAGTGACAATAGCGGAAATACTTGTCAATATGACGATGGAAATTCATTAGCGTCATTAACAAGTAATTCATCGTGTAGTTCAACGTTCAATCTTCATGATGAGTACGCAGGTTTAAATAACGAACCTCAAAGCACTATATTAGAACAATCATTAGCATCATTACAAGAAAACCTACCAGAGGAGGAGCATAAGAGTGCAAATCTAGGTAAATTCAACAAATCTAAGTTGAGGTTTTCTAAACGGATTTCTCGAAAAATTGGTTTGTCAAGCATTGCATCAGAACCACAGCCGCAACTACAGTCTAAAACTCAATCTCAACCCGAATATCAGAAACCACCACGGCAGAAGCTTCGGCCTACTTCTCATGACAATAAAAGCGTTCATTCCTTATCAACTATTCAGACATTCAATGATACAAAGTCTATTACAACTATTACTGGATCCATTGACTTCAAATCAAAATTGAGCTTAACCAATAATCCAACCACTAAAACTGAACTAGCTGATCAAAGAAACTCACTGTCTTCGGAAGGATCTAATCATATAATCAACAATACTAGTAGTGATCATCTGGAAACTGCTCGAATCAAGCAAAAATCCAAATCACGATTTTCTATGTTTAAAAAGCAAGAAAAGGTGTCTAAAGCTGAAAGAAGTTCTCGAACGAAATCGTTGTTTATGAGATCGTCTAAAAGCGATGATTCTTTAGGTACTTCATCGGTAATCAACAGGTCTGAATCAGATAAATGTGTTGATCTACAATCTAAAATACCTATTTTAGAAGAATCAGAACTGGAAGCTGAAGAAGTGAAGAAAGGGCTTAATGATAAAGATTTTGATAATCAAAAGCAGACTGGATTCAAAAAGATAGAAGAGAATGCTACTAGAGAAGCTAAAAAAGATAAGAGGAAGAAGAAAGCAATGTCAATATTTGGAACTATTTCCAGGAAAAAGAATCAAATTCTTACTAGCGAATCATCAAATTCGCTATGCATTGATAATCAAATATTCGAGATAATCAACACCTTAGAAGCACCAAAGCCTGAAAGAGAACTTTCAGTTTCAAATAGTGAAAGTTTTGATTCGTTTGTTTCTGCTTCCTCAGATTTTAGTGTTATGAGTTCAGGCGGGGCTGGATTGATAAGTAATGATACCACTATTGACAGTAATTTATCGTCTTTAAATGGAAATGAAAACGGTAATGGTAATGGTAAAATAACAGCTGCTATTGATTCTGAGGGGATAAGCATATTAGAAACAAAGGAAGAAGAACAAGATGAATATGAAGAATGCTTTGACAATAGCTGTGAAGAATTAAAGGGAATCCATCCTACTACATCTACACCTAAAGATATTTCATATGTTTTACGTCAGTTAGAAGATGATTTGACCAACAGTAAAATCAATAAAACCAATTCAATTGGGACATTGGATTTAACGGAAGGTGGAAGTAGTATTTCCTTAACTACGTTAGATCCTCAAGCTAATACCAATGTGTCTTCAATTGATTATGCAGTTGGTACCACTAGTACAATCAATTTCAGCTTCTCTGGTGGGGCTTTAGATGGTAAGTCCAATATTTCTAAAGTTGACGATAACTTCAAATCAACTATATCAAACAGTAATGAGACAAGTAAGAAAAGCTCTTTGGTTGGGATTCCTTCGAATTCCAATAATGATTTACCAATTACGCCAAATAGCACTAAAAGCAAGACATTACCTTCTTCATTGTCGAACTTGAATCTCAGCACTCAGAAGCCCCAAGTTTCTTCGGGTGCTTTAACTTCTCATGGTTCATCTAGTAGTCTTAATTCTTCAGGACTACTGTCAACAGGTGATGCCATGATTTGTTCCAGCAATGTCACCATGAAATCTTGGGCGAAAGTTTCGCAATGGATAGGTTCTAAATGGGCAGATTCAATTGATGGAGATGGTTTAGTAATCGTTTCATTTTCTCAAGAAGGATCACCAATTCTCAATGTCTATTCTGATAAATCTATTGCCAACAAGGCTATTCTAAGTATTAACATTGATTCAAATACTTCTGTTAGACAGAGTACATTTGTTGATGTTCAATTGAAGAATAGTGCTGATATGCATATGTTCCGATTCAAGGTTTCGAAAGAAGCAAGCTCATTTGTATCAGTTATTGATCAAATGAAAATCCAAAGCAAGCAAAACATCAAAAACCTTTCATTGAAGAAGCCAGACTCCTTTAATTCATCATTTGCATCATCTTCTGCCTCATACTTTTCCAACTCAATTGCGCAAAGTAGTAGCTCGTCCTCATTAGGTAGTAGCTCTTCCATAACTTTCAACAGTCCAAACAAATTTACGACTCATAATGGGCACTCTGTCACATCTCTTGGTACATCTTCTGGAACTATTGATCAAAAACGATTCAGTTCCACGCCAAATCTACCTTACAGACCAGTGAATCTACAAAGACCAAAATCTATAATAGGCACCCCCAGTGTTCTAGAAATGGGTTCAAATAATAGTTCTGCTGCTTCTCTAACACCAAAGAATGCGTCCAGTACAGTTCTAAATGAGTTGTTAGTATTGTCTAATCATACTTGTGAGGTGATGGTTAAAAATCAATTCATTAATAGTGAAGGAGTAGATGTTATACAATACTCACAAGAAAAGGCAAATAGAAGAAAGTCTTTACTTCCCTTGAAAGAGAAGAGAAAGCAAGTTACATCATCATCTTCATCACCAGAAGAATGGATCCCTGTTGGAACTGCTAAATTATTTGTCCACGCAATTCCCGAGAAGGCTAATATAAAGAAAGTTACCTTATACAAGAGCTCTTTTCCACAAGCGAAAACCTTGCGTGAAACTATCAACTGTGAAAACTTTGATTTTAGCGGATCTAACTATAATCAATACATTGATACCAACAAGAACGGATTTGCTAGAAAGTATGTTGGATATTTACTTGAGCAGGTCTGCTCATCATCAAATATTCTGCTGAATGATTATATTTCTTTAGACAGCTTTAGCAAGTATAAAACTGGTACCAATGCTTATGGTATTAGAATAGATTTTAAACGATCACATAAACATATCACCAATCTTCCACTTCAATATGAGGAACTGGTTGAAGAGATCTATGGTGAGAATGTTCCTAGTGGTGATGATGTGCTATTCAGCATTGTTCTACAGAGTAAGAATGAAAAAGAATGTAACTCAAATTTAGAAGTTTTAACTTGTTCATAGATTTTAGTTGAGAGTTCAATTTGACAGATGATATAACTGAATTGAATATTTATTTATTTATTTAGATGTCTGAATGATAACTCTATAGACAATTTCTATTCCGCAGTAGTATGAATATGTACATGAATGTTAGTAGTGAAAATTGAGATAAGTGATGAGGCAGACGGATTTAGGAGGCTCAACAACACGTAAACAACACTGAAACAATGTGTCCTTTATTTGTTTCCTTATTTGGAAGAATAGGCAATCAAACTAGCACAGCCTAGATTTCTTCTAATATCAGAAAAATCCACATCATGAGTATCTTCAACTTCACCCCAATGTTGGGTTTGAATCACAGTTTCTAAGTTAGCGGCGTTAGCCAACTCGTCAATTGTCAAATTATTATTTGGGTTGACTATGCAGACGCCCACTAGAAAACTCTTTGCTGTTAATGTAGCTTTTTCTAATGCAACTAAACTCCAAATATCAAGCGAAAAAATCCATTCCAACACTTTTCTTTTAACGTCTTCAGTTTGGCTATTACCTAATAAACCAAACTCTGTATCAAGAGAAATCAGCGATGATGGTAATTTTAAAAACTCTTCACATTCGGTAATAATAGGTCTGTAAACACGTTCTTGTTCTGGTCTTAAAAGGCCGTCACAATCTTTAAGAGGAGAGAAAACAAGTAGTGTATCAGTGTCTAGATATTTTAGCAAAAGATTTCCAATATCGTGTTTAACTGTTTCTTCTAATTCAAAGTTCTTCTCCTTTTCCAATTCTTCGTTATGTAACAAATCAATTGCTCTTGCAGTGACTGATGTCAAAGGAACGGAGTAGTGCTTGACTTTTAAATCAGGTAACATTCTCCACTCATGTGCTATTAGTTCAGCTAAAACAGGATTCTTCTTAGGAATAATCAAATGATGTCCACCAGGTGTTTTCATTGGCTTGGAATCCAACTGGATCACATAACCTTCATAGAGATCATTCTTAGCTTCTACCACTCCGACCTTTTCCCAGAACTTCTGTAAGGTCTTTTCTAATCGATTGGTCTCTGTAGGTTTGCTGTCCTCCAGTATAATTCTACCACCTTTCAGTTCTTTAACATTACTATTAGCTGCTGTTGGAGGTCTCAAATCAGTGTGGACTTTGCCTGTTGCTGTGGCGTACCCACATTGACTAGTCAATAGTCTTACTGAGTATGTTCTGCCATATGATCTGCTAATATACCTTGCTAACGACATTTTCATTTATTTCTGTAGTCTTTTTAGCAGTGTAGATGTAGCTATAGACAACCAGATACACAGTTAACTATCAAATAATATACTATCGGTTAGCTACAATTACAGTATTAACTTATCACTTCATTGATTGATTCTCATTATATTTTGTTGATCGAGTTTGATCCATTCTGTGATAGACAAATACTCTCGAGAAACCCCTACAATTTCAAACTAAAGTTACCCGGATGATTGGCCTTTATATTTCAGAGCGTCTCAAAACAGGGGCAAGAATGACTGGAATACTAGTATGTGTATTTGTATGGTAAATAGAACAACGCAATTGTTGATTGAATCAGTATTAAAGTAGGTATTATTTATATTGATAAATTATTTGAATGATTGGATTGTGAATAGACGCTTGTGCGGGAGGGATCAAGTTTTTATGCTTGTTCTTAGTTTGTATCTGTTTGAATTCTTTCATTACCGAAATTAAGTGCAACTAGTTTGTGGACGCAATGAATCAGGAAGCTTTACAAAAGGTATGAATGAATGATTTTATGAACTGGTTATTCATGTCAAGATTTTGTGACTGAAGATTATATTCCTGAAAGAAATTTTGCAACTGTGTTATTAATAAAGCTTTGTAGGTGTTTATGGAGGTGGATGCTAAGATTTCGACCACACAGAATGAACTATCAGCAGTAAACCAGATGATATCGAGACGAAATAATGATTTGAAGTTAAGAGAACTTACAATGAAAGAGCTGGCAGAAGATCCATCTGAGAAACCTGTTTGGGAAGGAGTGGGTAAGATATTTGTTTCTACATCCAAAAGCTCGTATAAACTGAAGCTACAACAAGAAGTAACTGGTATAAAAGATGATCTGAAATCGTTAGAAATTAAGAAGAATTATCTGAACTCAACTATGGAAAACGCGGTGAAAGGTATGAATGAAATATTAAGAAGGAACTGAATAGACCTTCAAATGAGGTATATGGGTTGAAGGTTAAGTATTCTATAGGTAGGTAAATATATGGATACCTGACCATCTATTTATAAGTCCTATCTTTAAACTGCACTGTAGCCACCTCTGCTATTTCCACCAAATGAATTGAACACTTTTCTGATCATCTCTCCTATTAAATTAGGAATATCTCTGAAGGAGTCTGAATTAGGTAGAATGTCAACTCCTGTGCTTCCATAACGATTATAATTAACCCAAGCCCCACCAACAATGTAAACACCGAAACCAAGCACGAAAATGATAAAAAGCCATGTGAACCATCCCCATCCGCTGGTGTCAGATTTATCCTTTTTTCCATCTTTTTTATTATCACCTCCCGGAGTGTTACCTTCTGATTCACCACAAGCTACTTGTGTGAACCAATTGGCATGTAAAACGGTCCCGTTGAATCCCAATGGTGATAATTGTAAAGCGGGTTGAAACTTCTCGTCTTTTAACTGTTCCTCAGTTACACAATAATAATTGATTTTGGCTTCCAATGGGTTTTCTCCCCAAACTCCTCCATGATATATCATCTCTATCCCTGGCAATCCATGTTCAGGTGCTGTATCTGGAGTTGAATTATCCGGAATTATGTAAACTATGGATGGTAAAGTTTTAGGTTCGTTCGTGATATCCCCTGCCACTGGGATAATCTCGGATACTACTGGTTGTTCCTTAGTTCCAGGAAATGAAAGTTCTGTTACCCCGCATATTTGAGAGCCTTTGGGACAAAGATTCTGATTGTCTTTTTTGTCCTTCGTTGCTTCGATTGCCCCACAGGGATTAATAAACCATGTAGTTTCTGCTACACTTGGTGGTGTCTTCTTCGACTGGACTATAGTATGAAGTCCCCCAAGTTTCGAGAAGTCGTATACAACATCATTCACAGTGAATTCATCGCAGGTAAATAGGGCTGTTGCTTCCAGTACACTGGAAATCATCAACAAAGTGGAAGCAGCTAGATTGGATCCCACTTTCATGTTGTATGAATGATAGTACGATTAGACTTCACCAGATAAGAAAGTAGCTATGAGACGTTGTTATATCAAAAGCACGTAAAGTTCAATTTCCGAAGTAACCAGATGACACAATCATAAAGATTTTATATTATAGGTATTACTTGTCTGAGGATTGATTGGGGCAATATATAATTGAATAATTTGAAGCCTATTTATTAGTATCAGAGAATGCCTATCTCAAAGTCCTACTTTACTATCCGCTGTTGGAAGCATCACCAAAATATGAAATGTTTAAGTATGACGTAATCCGTATGTTTTCCAAGTTATTCTAATCACCTGCTTTAAATAAGGGTATAAGGTGATGGTTTGAGGTTATCACTATAGCTGTCACAATGGTAAGCCAGTACACTAATTACGTTGTATGTAATATTTGGCACGCTGTTCTATAATGCTCCAATTGTTGAACTCCACATCACATGATACCATGCAGTTGTCTTACAAAATTTTGATTGCTCATCAGTTTGGAAGAAATTCCAATTAGGGACATCGATGTTTTCCCACTGTGTAATAGAAATAGAAACCGACGCAACTTTTCAACCCAAGCGGAATTAGAATTCGAAATTACATTGTCAGTAGAATCCACACTGGCACAACCAAAACCACAGCATACTGGAAACTATACTGGTAACTTACACTTACTATTAAGGATTTTGAAACCACTGATTTTTTTCCCTTGTACGATAATAAGGATTTTGCAATCTGCAATCTGAAAATAGCTTGTTTGATTTGAACTTATAGGATTTAATATACATCAACCCTATATAACAGAACACTATTCAAGATGACTCGTTACAGTGCTGTTCCCGAAAATCCTGAAAAGAGCTCTTCTTCCAGAGGTTCTTACCTTAGAGTTTCTTACAAGAACACTCACGAAACCGCTGCTGCTATCAAGGGATGGCCTTTAAAGAAGGCCCAAGCTTACCTTGAAGCTGTTGCTGAAAAGAAGAGAGCTATTCCTTTCAGAAAGTACGCCGGATCTATTGGCCGAACCGGTCAAGGTAAGGAATTCGGTGTCACCAAAGCCAGATGGCCTGTTAAGTCCGTCAAGTTTGTTTCCGACCTTTTGAAGAATGCTGAAGCCAACGCTGAAGTAAGTTTTTGTCTTTTTTTTTACAGTAAAATGAACAGAATGCGAGGATCCAATAATGGTAGGAGAGATTACAACAAGTTCCACGTATTGTTAAAGAGATACCAGCAAGTATTAGGCGATTTCAATATACCAATCGAAAAATTTTGTAATGGAAGAAAAAAATAGAGCAATAATGTGAGCGAGCCAATCCTTGTCAAATGTTTCCAGCCGACATTCAATAAGTACTTGTTTTCAATCATCTCAACCGATTCAACAGATTCAACCACAAGCTACAGTTACAAATTACATGCAATCTTAATCGTAAACATTCATAATCGGATTCCTATCAGAATTATGTACTCTATTGATATCTTTTGCTTTTTCTAGTATACTAACTATTTTATAGGCCAAGGGTCTTGAAGCTGATAAGCTCATCATCAAGCACATTCAAGTCAATCAAGCTCCTAAGCAAAGAAGAAGAACTTACCGTGCCCATGGTCGTATCAATGCCTACGAATCATCTCCATGCCACATTGAGATCATCTTGACTGAGAAGGAAGAAGCTGTTGAAAAGGCTTTAAAGAATTAGATACAATCCCATATACGGAAATTTCTAAATACTAATAAAAATGTTTTTATGTAATTGGAGGTACTTTACTCTGTATCTTTTCGGAAAGAATGGGAATTCTATGGAAAGTTTATATTATCGAATTTACACCCTCTTTTGTTATATGTGAGTTCAGGGAATTTAGATTTAGCCATTTATGCACATTTATAATGACGTTAATTCATTTCAGTATTAATTTAATCGTTTTGATTTCCTACTCTCCATCCGCTATCTATATTATTTCCATGACCTTCAACAACGGAACCTGCCTTGCCACCTGATGAACTCACCTCAGGTGTCATAGAACCATGAACGCTTAGAGCATAAAACATCATTATCATAACCAATAAATGTAGACCTATGCAATAAATGACAAACAAATTCCGACTGTGTTTATTTGCCAAAATCGTACTAGAAAACGAGTACATGATTCTTTCTAACGGCGTCATCCGTGATAGAGCCCGTTCTTTCTCTTCTCCCTTGAACTTCTGGAATGGTGATAAACTATTCTCATAAGATTCTCGATATGCTTCAACATCGTGTGCAGGACCTTTCAGTCTGTTTTGAGTAGAAGATTGATTTCCAGCAAATGATGAAATGTACCGAGATCGTTCATAAAGTTCAGCATTATCCTTCTGTAATTTCTTAATCTCACTGCGTAGTTCGGTGATGATACCGGAGTTCTTTCGAGAATCATCTTCAAGTTCACTGTTTCTAACTCTGAATCGATCCCTTTGTTGGGTAACAATGTTCAGTAATGATGAATCATTATTCGATCTAGTAGGACCTGTTCCAATTGTACTCATGTTATCGATACCAGCAATTGAGGCTGCTGGCGATAGTTTTTGACCTGGCTTTCCACTGATCATCGACATCGTACCAAAATTGGAATTGCGTGCTTCCCCCAAACTTGTACTGAGATCTTTTTCCAGTTTTTCATTCAAATCTTGGACTCTTTCAAGGTTCTCCACAGCAGCGTGCAACTGATTTTCCAGCTCGGTAACTTTACTTGACAATTCCTCGTTCTGCACTCGGTAGAGAGTCAAATCGTTATCCAATTTCTTATTCCGCGATATTAGAAGTTGTTCTACTGAATCATCGGTAATACGGTCTCCTTTAGAAAGTGATCCATTCTTTAATTCCTCCTCATCTTCCAATCCAAACTCTAGTTGTCTAAGAATATTCAGTTCTTGCTTCAGTTCATCATAGTCTTGATATTTCAATAAAGTTGCTTTAAGATTCGAGACTTCGTTAGTTTTCTGTTCCAAGGTCCTTTCTAAAGTCTCTTGCTGAGAGTGCTTATCAGATTTCAAATTCTCGATTATACTCTTTTGGCTTTGAACTCTAGCTGATAAAATGGTATTCTCACTGTGGAGATCAGCGATTTTAGATTCCTGTTCTGTTTTAAAATCGTCAAGCTTTGAACCACTTTTGGCCTCTTGTAGTTCAGCTCTTAATTCTTCATTTCGTTTCTCCAATTCAAGAACTCTTGTATGTGCTGTTTCCAAATCTCTTGATATGATTTCAAACTCAACAATTGTGGATTGTGACAGAGATTCTGAATTATCTCCCAATGTTTTACTTTGAGCATCAAGTCTAGCTTCAGAAACTTCATAGTTTGCCTTAATTTCCTTCAATTCATCCCTGGCTTGGGTGAGCTGTTTCTCATATGTAGATTCTTTGTTTTTCCAGTTTCTTTCCTTTTCATCAATCAGGGCTTTCAATTCTAGCTCTTTTGCCTTGACTTTAGAAGTTGTATTCTCAGCAGCTTGTTGCTCTATTTTCTGCATTCTTGACTTTAGATGATCATAATCAGCATATCTCACTAATTGTTCCTGCAACATTGCATTCTCAACGGATAATTTCGATAATTCGGTTGCTGATAGTACCGAATCAACGCATGCTTCCAATAAAGGTGTTGGATCGGGTGCTTCTGCTAATGGTCTGTAAACACCCATGAATGATGTCTCAGCGTATTTACATCGTTTTGTCAAATCATCAATCTCACCTTGGTACATCTTAAGCAACTGCTTAAATTCGTTCAGCTTATCATCATCATCTAATCGTTTGAATTCCTTTGTCTTAGTTGCAAGTTCTTTCCTGCTTACAACTGATTTCTTTTGTTTCTCCAAAATTTCTAATCCTTGCACATCTAAGGTTTTCTGTAAATCATTGAAGCCAACTTCAGACCATACCATTAAAGCTTTTTCGAATTTACTCCCTGTTCCAACTTGGATATTGCTGTTAGCTTTTGCCGGTTGCTTAATCCCACCGGGGGAATCAAATGACTCCCTTTCTGTGCTCATCTTGATGTGTTACTTAGGAGATCAAAAGCGTGAAATGTTCAACCTGTAAGTCCGCTGACACTTAAGTACCATGAATAATTCGAGTGAGTGAGTGTAATTCGTGATTGCAAGTCAATTTGATAAACGGAAAGCTTTTATCTTTGTGCACAATGAAAGTACATAGTAACCGTTGAGTATTCAATGCTGTATATACTAGTTTACTCTATAAGAGAGCGGAGACCCTTCAAATTAATCACTACCTGTAATCTTCAAAGGGTCTTCTTCTTTCTGTCCTGGTGTGAATCCTGACACCCTTCCATCATATACGTGTGATAAATTTTCTGATTAGGTGATACTGAGAAATGTTTCCTGATTATGTAATCTTGTCTCTTTACCTGTTCAGTTTGATGAGCAATTACGGAGAAAATAGATTTCGAAAGAAATGGATCATACATGCTAATCATCCATCTTACAGTATACATCGTTATGTATCGTTTAAGGGATACAAACAAATGAAATGTAGCAAAGCAATAGTCACATTTTGATAATTTTGACAAATTCAGCAAATAGCTATATAATACAAGTAAGCAGAAGATTCAAATAGCAAATGAATAATCTGACTTTACTCAAAAAATAATCAAAAACTTTGCACACACAAGTTTTCGAAGTAGTATTTATGTTTGATTTCTCATTCTATTTTGAGACCTTAATATACACTGTTACAGAAGAATGTATTTTGTATCAACAAAAATTTAACACTTTTGAAACACATTGTCCTTAATTATGAACAATTACTGTGTTCGTATATAATACAATCAGCCAGACCAATATCGATATGTACTAGCAGATTCAACACTAACTGGTAATAAAGTGCTTTCGTCTTTATCTCCATTGCTCACTTCACTGAGCGTATTATCAGTAGCATTTCTAATGGAAGCAATACCTTCAAACTTGGACTCAAAATGGGATCGAGGATTAGTTGAAACTAGTTCTTGAGCCTTTCGAACTAATTCAGCTCCACCCTCAGTACCCAACTCCGTTGCTTTCTTCAATAAAGACATTACTTCGTTAGTAGTACTTAGCAATGCCAACCGGTCAAGATGAACTTGTTTCTGAGATTTCTTCAACAATTGTCGTTCATAGTCTAATTGTTTTTCAACCTCTTCAAGTTGCGATACTTTTAAATCAATCTTATTCAACTCATAGTTGACAATACTATTTGTAGTATTAGCCATTTCCCTCTCTTCATAGGTAGCAAAAACGTGACTTCTAGCTGCTACACTTGCTAACCCTCTACTAGATAGCTCTTCAACATAGTCTTTTTGACCTTTGGGTGATTTCACTTCATTCTCAGCTTTAGTTTCAGTATCGTTATCGTTGGAAGCATTACTCTCTCCACCCTTAAGTTTGTCCAAAGTCTGTTTCTTGATTTCTTCAACCGACGTCTTTGACATAGCTGCTACAACACTTGGATCAACCAACCCAACCAAGAATGCTATAGTGCTCAAGACTGGGTTTTCAGCTTCAGTAAAAGGAATTGTAGTCGGGGAGTATTTCAAAGGGCCAAGTTCTTCAAAGCTGTCATTGGACATATATTCTTTCTCTATAGGCAATTGAATAAATTTGATAATACATTCATCACGAGTTTTTGTCCCGACGTGTTTGGCCACCAGCTCCCAGTTATTTTGAAATTTTTCAATGCCTTCTAATAGTTTACTTAGTTCGATCTTATTCCACTTATCATTATCTGACAGTAGTTTTGGTCGTTTCACTACTTCAGCGGTTTTCTCGTTTTTATTGGATGTGGATGTTGTGGTAGTTGTAGTTGTAGTTGTAGTTGTAGTAGAAGATGTAATTGTTGTATTATTATTGTTATGATTAGTATCATTATATGATTCTGGTCGAACACTGTTTTGCATTGCTTTTCTCTTTCCGAGAATTGTATCAAAGTAGGCAGTTGTTGGCAAGTCTGGTGGTGGTTGGTAAGGTTGAAAAGGAAACAAGCCTCTTGGTATGTCATAATCCACTTCGAAGTTCCCAGTATAAGGAGGAGCAACACCCTGAGGTCGATTTTCGGCAAGTACCTGGTAGTTGATTAAACCCCATTTATCTAAGAAGTTATGCACTCTCATTATGGAGCTGACATCACCGACCAAGTTTCTTCTGCAAGCAGTAACTGTTAAATAGTCATTAGGATTGATTCGATAAGTGTTGACCATGAAGTTTCTATATTTGAGATAAATCTGAGGCGTTTTTGATTTATTAGTTTGATTGAAGAATTCTGGTAACGACTGTGTTTCGACTTTATGGATACCAGAAAGTTTGAACCAGGAGGCATAAGAAGGAATAACTGTGACGTGCGTTTGAGCAACCATATTTCGTAGATTGGGGACATCTTCTTCTAGCTCAACTGAATCAATCGCAGGATTGACAATTGACGATTCTTTAGGTTCTGAGATAGCCTTACTGGTCTCTCTTGATTTTCGCTCTCCATCTTCACCTTCTTTTTCAATATCAATATCATTATCAACGTAGCCTTTGTCTTTTATATCATCATTATTGATATCTATATCAGCGTCAACATCCATTTCATCATGTTCTGGTAGTTCACTTCCAGCTTTCTTGATGTCACCATCAATATTCAAAGTTCTAGAGTCCTCAGTTTTCTCAGGCTCGGTTTTTAGGTCCATTTCCGGTTCTGGTACCGCCTCTGGTAGTATAGACTCTGGTTTAGGATCGGCTTCTAAATCAGCCATCTCTATATCATTGGTAACAGTTCTTAATTCTTCATTGTGTTCTAACTCTCGAGGAGAATGTGTGAGTTTATCTCCACCTTTCAATTTTGGCCTGTTCAAAACTTCATCTGCTGCTTCATCTCCTATTGAAATTGGTTCTTGGATCTGAGGAGGTTCTTCGTTATTCCAATTAGAAGGTGTATCCTCCTCAGGAATTTGAGGTGCATTTTCAGCTGAGGTTTTATGAGAAGCTGTATCGGTTGCTGGTATAGATGTATGTTCTACGTTTGGTGATTCATTTACAGGCTTTTCTTCCAATGATTCATCTTTCTCTTCAACATTTTCTTGCTTTAAACCATCATTTACATCCGAAGCCGATTGCTCGACTAGAGGTTCGCTTGAGATAAATTGAGTCGTTTCAGTAGTAGGAGTCGGCTCCTTTGGTACAGTCAGTTCGGTAGATTCAACCTCGGTGGTTTTATCAGAATCTTGTTCAGTCAAAAGGTTATCGTTAGGTATTATGTCCATATCTGAATGGTTGGGATTGTTCGTGTGCAACAAGAACTTTCGTTCGTCTTCTTCAGGAGATACGATGTCATTCGTTTTATCATCTGTTGCAGCGGAAGTCGGGTCGATGGAGCCATCATCAACAGATCTTTCGTGAATTTCCTGTAAATTTTGATCCATCGTTTCTGCATTCACTTCAACACCATTGCTTTCTACAGGGGTTGTGTTGATATTAGCACTTTCGGCAAGGTCTGTTTCTATAGTTGAAGAAGTAGTATTTACCCCTGTGTTGACTCCATTAGAACTCTGAGACTCATCTGCCTCTTGTTGTGATACCTCCGCAGTTTTAGTACCATCAGCTTCACCCTGTGGCAGCAAGTTGATTTCTGACATCGTTTGTCTGAAGGTATTCTAGTCTTTCTGCAGGTCTTTGAGATACCCCTCTATAAAACAAAGAAAAATCGAACTATTATTTCAGATCAAAATCTTCTCTTCTACCGGTCTATACGTTTGTAAAGGTCCTTTACCGTGATGTTATACCTAATTGACTGGTTCTTTTCCTAAATGCATCCCAATGGATATTTGTGATCGGTGTTCAATTATTGCTGTGTTATCACAACTAAACGCGAGTGCAAGAGGAACAAGAACAACCAACAAAAAGATCTCAGCAGCTATCCAAATAATCGTAAAGAGCTTTGTATGTTGATTAGATGTGGAACCTGTTTGAAACTCAATAAAATAAAACGTCTTCAACGACGAAACACGACTAATCTGCACTAGTTTCTGATCTAAGCTATTGAAAAATAGGTTCGAAGATGTAATAATAGTTACTGCAACAAATAATCAACTGTTACCGCAATTTCTCTTAATACGACTATAACAAACCAATACTGCTTCACTAACGACCCTTGTTATTATGAATATCTGTTAAGATATATAAATAAAGATGGTTTATATTTCTCTCTCAATTAGTAAAAGGTGATCTAATCATCTAGTGTTGATATGCCGCTGGTAGCGTAAGTGCCAAAATAACACAGTAGAATTTCGAATGTAAACAGGACAAAGAGAAAGGTTGGACATAGTCTGGGTTTATTAGGCCTGAAATGAGACGCGCCGAAACTTTGGTAGTTGATGATGATGTTTACTATGGTGATGAAAACTGCCGTGGGAAATGAAAATAAAAAAAATAAAAAATAAAAAATAAAARCAAATTCCGATGCGGGGAGTCGAACCCCGGTTTGCCCGGTGAAAGCGGACCGTGCTAGCCGTTACACTACATCGGAGCCCATGTAAATTCAAGAAGTTATAATAGATGTTTGAAAATTAAATCGTTTTCTGTCATTTGAATTAGATTCTACTAGAAAAGAGATATAAATGAATCATTTGGAGTATAGAATAAGTTTACAACAATAGTGCTAGCTCAAAGAGATGTTACTGTTTTTATTTCAATGACAGTATATTGGATTAATGGTTCATCTTTCAATATGAACCGGTGTTGAGAGTACTTTTCTTCTTTTTCAAATCCAGGTGAACCATTGTGCAACAATACAATACTAAACCGATTCTTGATATGATATGATAAGTTTAGAAGAAAGATCACAACGATTTGTATGGATAATTGAGCGTCAAAGAGCACTCACTTGCACAGATTCAGGAATTCTCGCAAGTTGAATCAATTGCAATTGGGTTCATCAAACAGTTGTATCGCTGAATTTTCTATTGATCAATCTCAATTATAAATGTATAAATACATTTCCATGACTGTTAGTTCAATCATATAATACTTATGTTAACTCTCAGGTTCAACCTCATTGAAAGAGTGTATAAAGCATCCTGTTAAATTCTACTAGCATATGCTTACAAAGCATTTCTTGTGCCGCAGACGGTTATGGTAGATTAGTCCAAGATCCTACCAGAAGAGCGATCAGAGCTTCCACTAAGTTTGCAATCATAAGGGAGAACGAATTAAGATAAACACACAATGAAGTACAATAAATAAAACAAATCAATTAGTTTTTATCTCCATAATTCAAATAAAAAATAAATGATTAGCAAAAAAGCAATTCCGATGCGGGGAGTCGAACCCCGGTTTGCCCGGTGAAAGCGGACCGTGCTAGCCGTTACACTACATCGGAGCTTGTAACTTTGTTACTGTCTGATCATACATCATTCAGTAAAATAAAATGAATTGTAAGAAAAATTGAAGAATTGTATTAGAATTCTTACTCTTTTTCCTTCTTCTCCTTCTTATTATTATTAATTAGAAAGAGAAGAATGAGAATAAATAATCAGCGAAGTAAATAGTATATATATATAAAAGGTACAAATAGAAATATAGATAAATGTGAAATGCCAATGTGTCACGTGAAAGGTCACGTGGTTTAGTAATAAGTAATGCATAGCTGGTTGTTACAAACTTCTCATCGGAATATTGATAGAACATATCCGATTTAGACATTTCAATATCTAGCAAGGACAGCTGCAACAATCTTATCAGAGGAGTTAAAAGAATTATGCTGCATTTATTATTATTTATCTTAGAATCAGAGTATTCTTGGTTGCAATTTTATTAAATCCGGGAAGAAATATTAGAATTGGCAAGTGCTTCTTTATGCATGCTGCTAGCACTCTCAAGCAGTAATGTTGAACTGATAACTTGCATCAATTCTCTAGATCAACCAGAGAAATAAATCTTGGATCTCCAAACCAACATTTAGTACTAATTATTCATGATTCACGGAGTTATATTACACGGAGTTAGATTTAACTTTCCGTAATACAGTACAACTTTCCGTACTACTCTACAACAGAATAACTATTTTTAAACCCAGATATGTATTTAGTACTCCAATATATGAAATGATTTGTGAAACAGTCTATAAACAGAAAAAAGAAAGAGAATTGATTTAGGACAAAGAATAGTCACCACCCCAACGAGGAGCATTAACAATAATACCCATCAAAACACCAGCCAGGATACCGGCACAAGGGGTAGTGAAAATCCAACCTGCATAAATCCAGGCAACCATTCTCCAGTTGACAGCACCTAAATCACCGTTACACAAACCAACGGCTACAATACCACCAACAATACATTGTGTTGTAGAAATAGGTAAGGCCAATTGAGTAGCCATACAGACAGTGATAGCAGAACCTAATTCACAAGAAAAACCTCTAGATGGTGATTGTAAAGTAAGTCTGTTACCTAAATTTCTCATAATGTGATAACCATAAGTCCATAATCCGACACAAAGGGCACCAGCAGTATAAGCCAAAACCCATACGGGAACAGAAGCCTTGGAGCTGCTGTTGTTGGACTCCCAGATTTGGTAAACAGTGGACAAAGGTCCGGCAGCGTTGGAAACATCATTGGAACCGTGAGAGAAAGAAGCAGTACAGGCAGTAAGAGCTTGTAAGAAAACGTAAATGTGCTCAGTCTTAACATCGTATTTCTTAGCCTTCTTGTGCATAGATTTGACACCAGGACCTCCCAAGAACTTACTTAAACCAGTAGCATTATCATCAGCTTGGGCATGGATAACATCTTGAACGACACCATGAATGAAACATTTCCAGATGAGTAAGGGCCATTGAGTGGGTCTCTTAAGAGCAGCAGAGTACGAGAATTCATCCTTAAGTTTGGCAGTAGCAGAGACATTGTCAATGGAGTTGGAATCGCTAACCTTTTCAATATCGTCAATTGTTTCTTCCTTGCTTTCAGTATGGATAACAGCATCACCATGGGCAACAGCTTCATCTTCTTCTTCGTGTGTTCTATTACCTTCATAATAATCTCTAACTAATAAAGCACCTTCTGGTCTAGGAGGAACTTCACCACGACTGAATAAAAGAGGACCATAAACAAGTTCCCAGGTTTGTAAAGTCCAATCCTCTTTGACCAACTTTCTGTGGAAATAAGGAAACCAGAATATAGAATAAAGAACAACTGAAACACCTGCAACACCAAAGATACTACCAATAATAGCACCATCAGATAAATCGTCCAAATGGAGATTAGGTGCACCTTTCCAGACAATAACCATAGTCAAGATGGCAAAGGTAATAAAGAAATAACATGGAACGGCAAAGAGAGCATTTCTCAAAGAATGTCTTCTTTCTAAAACAAAGTACTTAGAACTCAAGAAAATGATAGCGGCAAAACCACCAGTGATGGCTGGAGCAATAAACCAAGAAGCAATGATCTTGGCGAAACCTTCCCAACCCCAGCTGACAGATTTGGCACCATTGGCTGCAATACCCATACCAACAATAGCTCCAACGATGGAGTGAGTGGTGGAAACGGGAGCACCAATTCTAGTAGCAAGGGTAAGCCATAGAGACGAACCAACTAAGGCACAGGTCATACCAAGCATAAGAACAGCTGGAGTACCATCGAAGTCTGAAGGATCAATAATTTTGTTCTTGATAGTATCAGTAACACGAGAACCAGCTAAAACGGCTCCTAAAAACTCACAAATACAACCGAGAACCATAGCCTGCCAATATTTCAAAGCACGAGAGGCAACTGATGTAGAGAAAGAGTTGGCTACATCGTTGGCACCAATATTCCACGCATCCAAAAAGGCAAATATCATCGCAATAGCGAAGATATAATCGAATTGACTCAAAGTCATTGCTAATAATTTTTTCTGCCTATTCTAATATATTCACTTTATAAAATACTGCTGATATTCTATAGTCGAGTAGTAGTGTTTTTGGCTTGGAGTTCTGATTTAGTTAGATTAAAAATGTAAATATGAAAACTAAAAAGTAGAAAAGAAAAACAGTAGATTGACAGTAAAAGAGGATGCTAGCATCTTTTTATATGTTGTATCTTTGATATACAGAACAGAATAGCTGAGAGGCTGCCTTTGAACTTGAAAGTCAACAGTAAAAAGAGTAAGGTTATAATTTAGTAAAACTAAAACCGTAAGGCTGCTAACTTAAATCTTAAAAAATTGGAAAACTTTAACTGAATTTATTAGGCATTGCATTGCTCATAGGTGAAAAAGGGATTATTGTCACTTTATTTCCTAAACTTTAGAGAGTAAGTTACTTGTAGATGAGAAACGTGGGTTGAACTCAAACAAAACTTTTCACATATAGTTGGATACTGGGCAAGTTTTATCGAATCTGACATACATTCAAGAGTATGGGGCACCAAATCAAAAGGGTCCAAAGGGTCCAAAGGGTCCAAAGGGTCCAAAGGGTCCAAAGGGCTCAAAGGGTTCTTCTCTACGCCTATAATAATATTTATGTACGAGTTCAAATTTTTTAAGGCCATGGTTGATATTGGAGAAATAGAGGAAAATAATGATGGAAGTCGTTTTTTAAGGTCGTTTGAACTTAGTTACTAGTTAATTTGTAAAACATGTATATGCACTTGAAAGCTTTTTTTTGAGGGTAGGCTGTAATATACCTTCCTCAAAGGTTGCGGGGGAGTTCTCACCAGAGTAATTTTCAATATGGCTAACCTGATTCATTAGCTCATTGTTTGAAAATATTAAATTATTCATCGGAAAAGCTGCTGCTTGCTGTTATTCTGGCGATAATGTTCTTTTTGACACGAGAAGATAAAGTTATTGATAGTCAATAAATTCAAAACGTTTTTGAGCTTATATAATGAACTTTAATAGTATACGGAAGAGATACGGAAGAACTCTTGACATGATTTTAATGATTGAATGTTATGGGCCGAAAAATGTAATTGATGATCTTCTGATAGACCTYGAATAATTATTTAGAGAAATATAAAATTGAGATCTCAATCCTCTTTTGAAATCATTATGCTGATGAGAATTTTCTATCAATAGTTTTTTTTGCCTTTGGATCATTTTGACATGATAGTAGATTAATTTAGAGAGAGGGATATCCATCCATCTGCCTGCCAAATTTTCAGTAGTTCTACCCAAAATTGAATCTGAGTGACTACAACTAAAACAAAAATTCTAACCTATCTGGAAAATTTACCCCGATTTGTCAAAGATAGTTTACTAATGGGTTTCATCTGGTGCTTCCGATATTTAGTCGATTCTATCTCTAAGCTGCGGAATAATATGAAATAGAAACAGAACCAGATTTCTTATTTGACTGTGAAAAAAAAAGAATGATATAACAGTAAAAAGATAGGTAATTGGTATACTTTTGGATATAACGTCCCCCACTCAGGAAAGTAACAATTGACTTCATATCAAATCCGAAGAGGCTAAGTTTACTTTACTCCATCACTACTAAATTTTGATCAAGCTCACAGGTACGAAACAATTCTAAAGTCCGCGAGAGCACAGGCACAGATAGTTAAGGATTACCGGTGACACAAAAACAACATATGTCTAATTGTTAATAGATTTCGTATAAGTATAGTAGAGAATAAGATACATTATGCTTCAGATCCGCGCTATGATGAGAGTCAGCCGTTGGTTCATTAGAACTACTGATCTCTATTATATTTTTTGATCCTCAATTCACTCAAAACTTTACAATGATTGGATTATATTAAAAATATCGAATCCAAAATAGATCTGCTTTCAAATATCGTTAAACAGTTAGCTGAACAATAAATTTCAGCAATGTGCCAAATTTTTTGATGAATATAGAACCAAATCCTTCCCTATACGGTGAGATCACTTTTTTTCTCTTTTTCCTTTTCGTTTTCGTTTTTTCGATTGATTATTTAAGCTTCCTCTAAAAGCTTATTTTTGATTACTCAGAATTTTCTTTGGTTTTCAATTCTACTTCATAACTTACGAAAAGTACATGGTAGACCGAGCATTATGAAGAATCAATTCAATGGACTCTGAGGTCCATTGTTTTGGTTAAGTACAAGTATTGCAACATAAGAATATAAAGTTCAAATACTGTGGACTGGATTCAAACAATATATTTTGCCAAGATCCTAATAAGGCAATTTAACTTTTCTGCATGATTTAGTGAAAACGCTATTTGAGTCCCTGTATTTTACTACAGTAGATCTTTATTAAACTATAGTTATTCACTGTTGAAATTTGAAATTGCAGTTCCTGTTCTGTGTAGTTATATTTATCGGTGTAAGGTATGCAAGATAAGATTTCCAAGGCGAATCGCTAGCTCGCATGTGGGCTTGGCGTAACCAAAATGTAGAAGAATGAGAGTATCTGGTAACAATCGTATCAGTCCCATTGATATTCACAATTTATAACTTAGAAGACAATAAATCACAGTAGTGGTCATTGATCATTAGTTTTGTAATAATCTTCTTAATTAGTTTGACTATCTTACAGTTAATTTTCAGAGGTTTTTAAAAAAGTAGCACGATTGATCTTTCGGATAATGGTCGAACGACCTGAGAATTTGTTAAACAACTTAGTCTTATGCTTCAAAGAACAGGATATCGCCAAACTTAGGATTATAATTGAAACTGTGCATAAAAAGAATAATGTCTGTACTGTTTATTATTTCTAAAATTATCAGCCAAAGATCTCTAGGTGAAAATTTGACTTTCTGCTTGACAGCCATAATGACCAAACCGATCGTTATGCAATAGATAGTTGTAAGGGTACGAGGCTCACTACAGATAGACCTGTCAGGGTGTAAGGCGGAAATTCTATTGAAAAATACTTTCACGTGTGCGGAGTATTTTACTCGTGTGCAGCCTCAGCCTTACAACTTGAGTAGGAAATTCGACAGGAGGTTTTGATAAAGCAATAGGAATAACACGTTTTCTTGGTCTGCAGATTGGATTTCCCCATACGGAAAATGATGTTCAATGGAAGGTATCGCCAAGCAAGGAAGGTGAACCTTAATTCTAAGCCTAAAAGTTAGCCCAACGGCTAACTTTAATGGACGTGTTGAAAAAGTGCTTCATAATTTATAACCAACGTTGAATTTTTATTTCAATTTCTTACTCTTCTATGATTTATTTTCAAAATACTGTTCAGAAAGGTGATAATTTCCATTATTTGATCTCAGATCTCATATTAACTAACGGAAATTTGCAATTGGTAAAGCTCATATTGTGATGTAATGTTTTCCAATTTTGTTTGCTATGTTCAGATTTTACTAAAACAATGATGACTTTTAAATGTGTGAGCTTGGGATTTAGTTAATTTATGAATATACTAATTCGTAAAATTCTTTCAACAATAGCTTTTGAGCTACTAGTTCATTTTTACTGAGCCATACAAAACGCTACTAATGGAAGCAAAATAATAATCGCGACGGAGAATAAATGCTCTGGTTACACAGAACAAACCTGCTTACAAACCTAGTTGTTGTGATACAGAAATCAACAAATCCTACGATAATTTATATACTTTTTTGACGGCTTTTCAAAGTTACTACTCTTTAAAGAGATTCAACGAAATAGTTACTATTTCCTGCTCAAGAATTGATTGATTGTGAACTTTTTTTGAGCAGCTTCCCAGTAGTCTCCTAGCTCTAGTTTCAGTTGCACCTTCTGATTTTCACTTTATTAAATCGAAATAAAACAAATTCAATAAAACAATTGTTTCCAATGCCACTAGAATAACCGCTCTCTGTCTTTTTGAAAATTTACCTTCCGACTTCCCTTTCCTTTCTCATCTCCGGATCTGATCACACGAGTCAGTTTTCTATTAAGATAACAAATAGTTTCCATTTTGGGAAGTATACGATTCCGCAGAGAAAAGAGTAATGTGATAATTAGACTTTCTCTCCACACCCTTATCTTTTCCCCATCATTTCCTCTGTGGTATTGATATTGTCATCTTTAAATGCCACTCACACCAAGTCTCAACTCAAGTCACGTGGAACAATGCGCTCCAGCTAGCTTTGGGTGTAAACGACATCACTATATAACTTCAGTTTGGGCTAGGTAATTTATACAGTGTATTGGCTGAGTCTAAGTATGTGTCGGATTATCATTTATCTGTAATGAATAGTCAACAACACAAAAGGGAGTTGTAGATCTATAACATTCGCATTTGTAATTACAGACTAGTCAAATTGATATTAAAGTGAGTAACTGTTTTTATTCTAAGTTAGCAAGTGGAGATTTCAAAATAATYCAAGTCTAGACCAAAACGGAAGTTTGCTGAAACAAAGAAAGTGAAGCTAGGTGACTCCACAGATCAATAAATTCTGGAGGAAAGAACGAGAAAGAGAGCGCAATCTTTTTGAATACTTAATTTCAAAGGGGTATGCCAATGGGAGCGTTGAAGGAGATTAGAAATAGGCATTTGAGACAAGATGTATCACAATGAACCATTTCAACAGAACATCCCAAGGCCTCAGATGCTCAATAACTTTGGACAACCCGGGGCAGGGCCAATGCCTTTACAAAATACACCAGGATCAATGATGCCACCGGTTCAATCATCACAAGGACCTCAAGGACCTCAAGGACCAGGATTACAGGGACCTCAATTCACAGCACCTCCTAAAATGACAGGGAATGTAATGATGAACAGCGGGAAACCATTGAGCCAAATGCAACGATCAAACCAAATGCCTCCTGGTAGCTTGCCTGTTCCAAATAAGGGAAATACTCCTATACAGATGCCAACATCTATTGCTAATTCAGCTAACATTTCCAATCAAGGCTCAAACCTACCTACAGGAACCAAGTCTCTGGATGATGAAAAAGTATATGCATGGATTGTTGAGCTCGCTTATGGTCCTAACAGAGAACAAGCTTTATTAGAATTAGGAAAAAAGCGCGAACAATACGACGACTTAGCATTAATTTTATGGCACTCTTTTGGTGTAATGACTGCTTTAGTGGAGGAAATCATCAGTGTTTATCCGTATCTGAGTCCACCAAATCTTAGCTCTTCAGCCAGCAATCGAGTATGCAATGCTTTAGCTCTGATGCAATGCGTGGCCTCACATAATGAAACCAGAGGATTATTTTTAAGCGCATATATGCCTTTATTTTTGTATCCCTTCTTGAATACCAATTCGAAATCGCGTCCTTTTGAGTATTTGCGATTGACATCTTTAGGGGTGATTGGAGCATTGGTGAAGAATGACTCTCCAGAAGTAATCAACTTCTTGCTAACTACAGAAATTATCCCCTTATGTCTTAGAATAATGGAATCGAGTTCAGAATTATCCAAAACAGTTGCTATTTTCATTGTTCAAAAAGTTTTAATGGACGACGCTGGACTCAGCTATGTATGCCAAACATATGAAAGATTTTCCGCAGTTGCTAATGTATTATCCAATATGGTTAAACAACTGGTATCTCAACAAACAGCTAGATTGTTGAAACATGTGGTTAGATGTTACCTAAGACTTAGTGATAATGTGGAGGCCCGAAAGGCTTTACGTCAGTACTTACCAGAACCTTTACGCGATGGAACTTTCAGTGCTGTATTACGAGATGATGAAGCTACAAGAAGATGTTTAGCTCAACTTTTAGTACATTTGTCTGAAGGTTAGCTTTGAATTACGTGAATTCCCATCGGTAAATTCTCTTCAACCTTACTGTTACAGCCTGTATTTATGATTTTCATACCAACTATGATACCGTGATGACTTTATTCTCTTATTATACATATATTCATCTTTACCTATATACAATCTTGGTTCCAATCCGGACAGTGACTTATTGTTATCGTTGGAAGAAGATATATAACTATCTTGATTTAAGTCAAACCTGTATTAATACGTTGTATTTCTGTTGAATACTCACTCTACTAATATATTTTCACTTCGGTTTCACTTCTCTTCTTAAATTTCTGGTCTCGCGAACTCCCACCTCCAGAAACTCATCTTAAATAATCACTCATATACCCCCCAAAAACTCAGAACATTACAAAGCAGTGGAAGTCTACCATAACCCCCTGTTACCCGGACAAATTACCGTCTCGTTGTTCAATTCTCTGTATGTGTCGCGTTCTGTATGTCTGTGTGTCGGTCCCGTTGTAGTGGATACCTCATAGCAATTGATTTGTAGTGAGATGGAAGTGTTAACACGGTACGGTTGAAGCACTTATAAGGAATCTATCAGAGGATAGAAATCAGCAAATGTTGGTGTACTAGTAGAAATTCCTGTATAATACTGAAAAAGATAAGAATTCAGTAAGGAGGCTTTTTCAACTAACTTGTTTGGTGAAGAAACAGGGGATCATCAATACACAGCGACATTCATGGTTCGAGTATTTGATTGGTGAATAGAATCTTCAATCAAGAACAAAAGGCCATTTAATGGAATTTCAACTAAAAGTGCTGAAGTGGTAAACTGTCCTTTGATTGATTAGCAGATTGTTTAATTACTTGATTAATTCGACGAAGACTTGAGTTTGTTATCAAGATGTCAGCGCTTACTTATAAGAAGAATGAGGACATCGAGTCGGGCTCTTTGGACAAGATGACCGTCTTTCAAGACTGTTTATCAGGGTTCAATGCAGTTCCTGTTCAAGCAAAAAGATGTCGGATTTTGTTGGCGAAGTTGCTACATTTGTTGGATATCGGTGAGGTGTTCCCTCCATCTGAATCAACCACTTTGTTTTTCAGTATTTCCAAGCTTTTCCAACATAAGGACAATGGATTAAGACAAATGGTATATTTGGCTATTAAAGAACTTTCAGGAACAGCCCAAGATGTTTTAATGGTGACATCGTCGATCATGAGAGATATTCAGATTTCCAGTGAGATTATTTACAAACCAAACGCTATTCGTACACTGTCAAGGGTTATTGATGCATCTACTGTTCATGGTATTGAAAGATTGATGAAAAACTGCATTGTAGATAAGTATCCTAGTATTTCATCTGCTGCATTAGTATCCTCTTATCATTTAGTTCCTATTGCAAAAGATATTGTTAGAAGATGGGGTAACGAAATTCAGGAAAATGTTTTGTTGTATAAACCATTCCCAGCCCATTTAGCTAACTCCTCATACAAATTAGCATCTACTTCAATGACACAGTATCATGCTTTAGGCTTGTTGTATGTGATACGAAACCACGATAAAATGGCTTTGATGAAAATGATCCAACAATGTTTTGAAGCATCTTCTGGTAGCGATTTCTCTTTATTACCAACTAGAACCAAGCTGATGTGTTCCAATGCAATTGTTCTTTTAATCAGATTCGTTGCAAACATAATCAATGAGGATCCAAGTTTAGCTCCAAGATTAATACCTTACTTATTGTTCTACCTTAAGCATAAGTCTGACATGGTTAACCTTGAAGCAGCAAAATCTTTATTGGAGCTCAAGCACTTGAACCCTGAACATATTGCACAAGCTATTGATTTGCTTAAACTGTTCTTATCATCACCAAGAACAGTTTCCCGGTTTTCAGCTGTTAGAATGCTCAACAAATTTGCTATGAACCACCCCCAGGAAGTTGCAATCTGCAATATTGATTTAGAAAGTTTAATTAACGATTCAAACCGATCAATCTCCACTTACGCTATTACTACTTTACTCAAAACAGGTAATGAAGCTAGTGTTGATAGATTAATGAAACAAATATCTGGATTCATGAATGATATCTCAGATGAATTCAAGATTATTGTCGTGGATGCCATTAGAGCACTAGCTCTTAAATTCCCTGCTAAACACGCTCTCATGTTGAACTTCTTTTCAAGTGCTTTGAGAAACGAAGGTGGCTATAATTTCAAGAATGCTGTTGTTGAGTCCTTATTTGATATGATTAAGTATGTTCCTGATTCGCGAGACAAAGCACTGGGTCATTTATGTGAATTCATTGAAGACTGTGAGTACACTGAACTAGCTGTAAGAGTATTGCACTTGTTAGGCGATGAAGGCCCAAACACAACAAAACCCACATTATATATCAGACATATCTACAATCGTGTTGTATTGGAAAATGCCATTGTTAGATCGGCTGCAGTTATTGCCCTTTCTAAATTCGCGCTTTTTGGCAATAAATCAATTGAGACTTCCGTTATCACCTTGTTGAAGAGATGTTTAGATGACGAGGATGATGAAGTAAGAGATAGAGCTTCATTGTGTCTATCCCTGATCTCAGATGGGGACAAGACTGACGCCAAACGATTCCTTACTCCTGAAGCCAAATACTCTTTACCTATTCTTGAACATAAACTGGCAATTTATGTTTCTGGTGATAAAGCCAGCTTTGTTGAACCATTTGATATCCATGAAGTTCCTTTGATTACAAGTGAAGAAGCTAAACTTCAAAAGTTCCAATCTAAAATCAAATCTACTGAAGTGGAAGATAAACCTGCTAGAGATAGTGATAGAGCTACAAATACGTTACTGGAACAATCTGTTAAACATAACTTGGCCCAACAACAATATGCAAACGAAATTGCCTCAATTTCTCAATTCGATGATTACGGAAAAATCTTACATTCATCTAATCCTGTTGAGTTAACAGAGAAGGAGACTGAATTTGTTGTTAGTGTTGTCAAACATATCTTTGAAGATCATCTAGTACTACAATTCAACATACTAAACACATTGGAAGATACCGTACTAGGCGATGTCTCAGTTGTCTCAGGTCCCCAAGCAGATGATTACACTGAAGAATTTATCATTCCCATAGATATCTTATCACCTAGCGAGTCAGGAATTGTTTACGTATCTTTCAAGAAACCAGAAGGATACTCTCTTGGATCTTTCAGTAATGTGATGACCTATACATCTAGAGAAATTGATCCTTCAACAAACGAACCTGAAGGAGAAGGATATGAGGATGAATACCAGGTTGAAGATTTTGATATCACTCCAGGAGATTTCATCAATTCTTCATTTATTGGCAATTTTGATTACACTTGGGATGAACTAGCTGGAGCAAAGGAAGCCGTTGAAACGTATAATTTACCATCATTAGAATCAATTGCTGAAGGTATAACTCAAATTGTGGATTTATTATCCATGAGCCCATTAGATGGAACTCAAATTCCATCATCTGCTTCCAGCCATAAGCTGAAATTATTTGGTAAAACTCTATCAGGTGAACGAGTTGCAGCTTTAGTTCAAATGGCCTTTTCTTCCAAGAACGGTGTTACTTTGCGTTTGACAGTTAGATCGCCAGATGCTGAAATTGCTGAAGCAGTTGCAGAATGCCTTGCATAAGAAGGCTTCGAATCAAAATTGGTGATGTGTGTGTGTGTGGTTATGGAAGGAGTTCATTGCAAAAGTTGTTTTGTAAGAGATAACTGAAAGGGTATATATTCAATAAGATTGTTATTGTATAACTAGTCACACATGTTTCCTGTTGTAGATTATATTTTATACCCTCCATGAATTACCATCTCATTCAAAGTTTTTATTCTTTCCTGCAAATGGGTTCTAATATCACTAATTGTTCTTCCTTACTGTCTGGTTTAAAGTAGTAAGAAATTTCCGCTATTCATCTTTTTATTGATTACATAACCACTTAATAGTGCTAATTTTTCTCCTCCACCTATTTTCCATCACCTAATCAACAATGGATAAGAATCAATTGCTATAGGGATATCAGAGGACAATCAATTACATTTGCAACTACTTTTTTAATCAACTGGTTTAATTAATAATAATATATAGGATATCGAGTTCTGGTTAAGTTAGTTAAAGTAAACATCATATTTGCTGTCAGTTGAATTGAATCATTGCAACAAGAGAAAGAATCACTCCTTGGAGGTTTGATTGTATACAATGGATCTTCCTACATCGATTGAAGAAATAGAGAAAGATCAACGATTTTATGTAAGCCTAATAACTGGCAAATGGTTATTTGAAAATTCAGAAACAGGTGAAGAGTTTGAATTTATAGAGTCTGTCAAACAATGGCTACCAGTGATAGACGAGGAAGATGTAAGAAAGCAGCAAGAGATATACCATACACGATTTGCGGAGAAAACTACCGAAGAAGGAGCAAAACCACAGAATGATGAACAATGCCTGAAAAGTAAAAGGAAAAACGAGCCAAGTAAAAAATCAGAGCCCTCAGCTAAAAAACCCAGAAACTCAGCTATTTATATTGCCAATCTACCGAATGACATTACGGAGGAAGAGTTGGACAGCATATTTAGTCAGTATGGAGTGATAACTGAAGACCTCATCGCTGGTAGAAAGAAAATAAAACTATATAAAGATGCAAATGGAGAAAACAAAGGTGACGCTTTGATAGTTTATTTCAAAGAGGAAAGCGTTGTTCTGGCAATAAATATGATGGATGGTGTATCCATACGCGATGGTGATTCTCGACCAATCTCAGTTCAAAAAGCCGAGTTCAATACCAGAAACGATAAAAACTCGCGGGAGGTTAAAAGCTTGAACGAGGCAGAAAAAAAGAAACTGCAAAAAAGATATACCAAACTGAACAAGAAGTTAGAAGAATGGGATGACGATGAAGAAGAAATCAAAGAAGTGCCAAAGCGATGGGAAAAAGTGGTTATTTTGAAGCACATGTTCAACAAGGACGACCTTTCTGATGACCCAGAGCTTGAGGAAGATATAAAATTAGACATTTTAGAAGGATGTGAAGAAATTGGACCAGTGAGTAAAGTTGTCATTTATGATCTTGAGCCAGAAGGTATAGCTAGTGTGAAATTTGCAAAGAAGGAAGATGCCATTAGATGTGTACAAGCAATGAATGGGAGATATTTTGACGGACACCAGCTTGAGGCATTGTTGTATAGTGGGAATGTGAGATATAGGAAGAAAAATTTAATGACGAAAGACGATGCCGCCGGAGGAAAAACTGAAGAAGAAAGACTGAACGAGTTTGGCGATTGGTTAGAGAAGGCCGGTTAGGATAAAAGCAGATAAAAGCCAATAAATAAGAAAAATTGGTAGTGTAAGCATCTCAATTAGAAGTCAACATTATGACGCTTAATAAGAACGTAAAATAATATACCTTGAGTAGCATTTTAGCAAAAAGGTTTACCAATGCATTATGCAGATATTCAGGAAAGATGACGTTCCATATAGTTGATTTGAAAGTTTAGCGGGGAGAACAACGCTCAACTTTGACTACAAGTCTGAATACTACGAAGCAGGTTCATTATCACCACATAAGCAGTTCGGTATTGAATCAAATAGTTGACAATATGCATACGCATAACTATTTATGGACAACTTGAAGTTCAACATTGATTTAGCAATTACCTTTCAGGACATTCTTGTTCTTTTCTTTCCATACATACGCATATAGTTCTTGGCCATTTCACAAAAATTCACGACAAAAAAGCAACAGTCTAAACACTCATCATTATACTTAATTCAGGTTCAAAAGAACCTCCTTGTTAATTGTCTTTCCCTTTAATCCATTTATCTCTTCATTCACCTCACCTCTCCCTTTTAAGTAAGATAATTTCCGATATGTTTCAAGCCATATTTGATTCTTCTTATCATTTCCGTAATTTATTATTCCAACATAACGTCTCAATTTACAAGGCAAGCAATCCACAGTATGAAAAATACCAAAACAGGATGCTAATTACGCTGTTGCTATTGACATTATGAAAAATCAAATAGTGAAAATAGAAGGATGAGCAGCATGGATCAGACAAAATATGAACAGGACGATATCTGTATTATTGATTATGTGACTTAGTTGTGTGATCAACGATCGTGTAGCCAGCTGATTGGGAATTGCAAGGAAATTCTGATCGGTATACCTGTTATAATTTTGGTTGAAGCTAAGGGAGAATATAGTCAGTACCACCAGTATTATTTTTAATCAAGCAACTGTTAAGACACTAGACACTTAGACAACTGAATTGATCAAAATGCCACCTAAGAAGCAAGTTGAAGAAAAGAAGGTCCTTTTAGGAAGACCAGGTAATAATTTAAAGGTATGATTATTGGTGGGATTATTGATACTTGATTGAATTGAAAAGGAACTTCTCTCTCACTGGAATATGAATTGAGTAACATCTGATTCTATTATAATCTCATGTATCAATTTATTGTTAGAAAAATAATGTTCAATCAAACAGCTTAGTTAAAGATAAACTCAAGTAGTGAAAGCGCTAAAGAGTTTTTTTGATACATTTACTAACGAATGAATAGTCCGGTATTGTTGGTTTAGCCAATGTAGGTAAATCCACCTTTTTCCAAGCTATCACAAGATGTCCTTTAGGTAATGTAAGTGATATTTGTTTCCATGTTGAATTTGACACACCATTTGACTACTTTCAAAGTTAAAAAAATTGTAGTAAATTAATCATCGAAGATAATACTAACTTCATTCACTTCAGCCAGCAAATTATCCATTTGCAACTATTGAACCTGAAGAAGCAAGGGTTATTGTTCCGTCACCAAGATTTGACAAGTTATGTGAAATGTACAAGCCAGCATCCAAGGTTCCTGCTTATATCACTGTTTTCGATATTGCTGGTCTAACGAAAGGTGCTTCCAAAGGTGAAGGTTTAGGTAATGCTTTTTTGTCCAACATCAGAGCTGTCGATGCTATTTTCCAAGTTGTCAGATGTTTCGATGATGCAGAGATCATCCATATTGAAGGTGATGTCAACCCTGTCAGAGATTTGGAAATCATTAACGAAGAATTGAGATTGAAAGATATCGAATTTGCCGAAAAACATTTGGAAGGTGTTGAAAAGATTGTGAAACGAGGTGGTCAATCACTAGAAGTCAAGACCAAGAAGGAAGAAGCTGCAACTGTCAATAAAATTATCGAATTATTGAAAAGTGGCAAGAGAGTTGCTAATCAAACATGGACTCCTAAAGAAGTTGAGGTCATCAATTCCATGCTTCTTTTAACTGCCAAATCAAGTATATACTTGATCAATCTATCTGAAAAGGATTATATCAGAAAGAAGAACAAGCACCTTCTTTCTATCAAACAGTGGGTTGATGAAAACTCGCCTGGTGATTTAATTATTCCTTTTTCCGTTTGTTTAGAGGAACGATTATCTCATATGGAAAGTGACGAAGAAAGAGAAGAAGAATTGAAGACGTTAGGAGTTCAAAGTGCTTTACCTAAGATCATCCTGGCTATGAGACAAACTCTTAATCTTATTTCTTTCTTCACAAGTGGTCCTGATGAAGTAAGAGAGTGGACTATTAGAAAAGGAACCAAAGCTCCTCAAGCTGCCGGTGTCATTCACACTGATTTGATGAATACTTTTATTTTGGCCCAAGTCACCAAGTATGATGATTTGATCCAATATAAGGATGAAGCAAGTGTTAAAGCTGCAGGTAAACTCCAAATGAAGGGTAAGGATTATGTTGTTGAAGATGGTGATGTCATTTACTTCCGTGCTGGTGCTGGTAAGAATTAGTTCAAGCGATTGATCATTCTTATTATATAGCTAATAATTATGTCCAATCCCTCAAGATTGTATTTGACAGTTTAATGTACATCAGGTTAGAGACCATTATGGCTATGTAGTGTAAGAAACTTTGATGCATTAAGAAGGTACGGAAATTCAACAATACTTAGCCATTTACTCAATAGATTTAGTTTCTTACTTTAAATTCATTAAAATTCGAATTTATTTACACTATTTACAAGTCAGTCAACAATCTAATTCCAGTTTTTAGATGGCTAAACCAGACATTCTTTTAAAATCCCAAAGCTTTACCTAACCAAGATTGCTCACGTTTTTCACGTTCAGCTTTAGGAACATAAGCATCAATATGTTCCAATATCTTAGCAGCAGCACCATCTGCTTCATACTGTCGTCCTAAAACATCAATAAATTCACCTTCAGGATCCATCAAATAAAAGAAGATAGAGTGATCAACTAAGTAATCTTGTCCTGGCTTCACATCCTTGGGAGTTGAAAAGTACACTCTATACTTTTTGCAAACGTTTTTAATCTCTTCGTAGTCACCTGTTAATCCAATGATATCCTTATGAAAATCACTGAGATAGTCTTTCAAAACTTCAGGTGAATCTCTGGCAGGATCACAAGTTATGAAAATAGGTTGGATTTCTACTCCTTTAGCTTTTAATTGATCAAGAATAATTGTCAACTTATCTAACTCATCAGGACAAATATCAGGACATCTGCTGAAACCAAAATATAATAATGAGAACTTTCCTAATAAATTCTTTTCAGTGAAAGGCTGTCCATTATCATCAATAAGATTGAATAGACCTCCAATTAAAGGTTTACCATAACCTCTATTTGCTTCAGCTTCTCTTTGAACTTCTAATCTTCTCTTTTCACGATTGAAGAACCAAGTAGCACCACCACCAACAAGTAAAAACAGTAAACCAGATTTCCAGCTCAAAACTTCGATTGCAGGAAATTTTTTATATGTTCCGCTCTCAGTACCAGTACCACCAATAGCAACTCTCTTTAGAGGCTTTCTTGGTTTATTTTCGTCAAAATGGAATGGTTCCGTTTCCAGTGCCTTTTTCCTCTCTTCTTCAGGGATCTTGCTTTTGTTATCCATCAAATAAGGAGAAGAACTAATATGTCTTTTGGCAGCCAAATCGATTCTCGTAGTTCTTGAAGCAATAGGCTTCCATGAGTTGCTTCTACATAAGCTTCTCCACATGATGAAAAACTAGTTAAATGAACAGTGGGAAATGCTAAAGGATAACGTTTGAGCCGTTTAATGAATTGATCTGCTTCGGCTGGTTAATTTTATCTGATTACACTAGTGTTAATCGAAAGATAGGAAATTGTATATAATCAGACCTTTTTGCTAGTAATCTATTAGTTGAGGTAGAACTGAGATAACGTATATACATACATCCAGACATAACAGTTGAATATCATCCTAATAGTGGTTGATGACCGTGAATTGGGAGAAAACCTGATACCATTTTGTCCGGAGACAGGTGAAAATCATTAAACTGTCCGAGTAGAATGAGAGTAAGAGTATTGGGACAATAAAGTTCACGTGACAAATTAGGACACTATTGGTATTTTTTGGATAAGCCTTTATGGAGAAAGGATGTAGAAAATATGAGTAAACATAGCAAATATTTATTCCAAGTTTACTTGATAAGAATTTTATTAAGTTGTAAAGATATTTGAATCATCTTTAGTTAATAAATAAGTCAATGACCCCATCATGAACATAGCAGAGAAGTTAGTTGGTTCTCTGACCATTTAAGACGATGTCGAAGGATTATCTTTCATATACATAGACAGCTGAATAATTGAGTACTTACATCAATTGTTGCTACAATCCTAATCAAGTATCCATTTAATTTCTCAATATATCATATCAGCAATTCTTTTACTCATTATCAATCAATATTTCACTTTTCCTTCTTTCATTCTCCACAAACAAATACCCTCATGTATTGTTATGCATGATCTATGCATATTTATGCAATACCCCTAATTAGGAAACTTCTTTACTCATCCCAAAAAGGGAAGACATAAATATCAAAGAAATTCTTAAGCAATCAATCACTTAATCGATATCTGTTGTTGCTTCTTTTCCATAAACCTGCCATTAGTTATTACAGCTTAGCCCTATGCTCTCTGGATTCATAGCAAACACAAGTTGTTATCTAGATCCCATATAGTTATAATATCTCACCCTTTGGTTAGTCAGTTTTGTTCCTGTTTGTTAGTAGCAGATTTTCCATATCATTCTACTCATTAAGTAGGTGGTTCTATATATCTTTCAGAAGAAGTTAAGGAGCACTTTCCAGACATCCAGTTAGAAAGCTAGTTAGAGCGCTCAAGAAACAAATCAGCAAATCCTGTTTATTGGATACTACTAGGGGGTAACTCTGCTTTCAATAGGATTGAAATCATTCTAGCAATTGTTTACTATTGCCTTTGCTTTATTCCACTAGTTCCAGCTGAAAATGACGGACCCCAATAACAGAAGAACAGAAAATCCTTTCAATGGGTTTGAAAATCAACCATACATTCAAATACCTCCAGAAGTAAGGAAAAGTCCTACGAGATTTGGTGATGCCTCCTCTCCAGTAAGACTGTCTCCTTCTATCTTCACCAGAAACAAATCAAGAAATAACAGTCCTACAGCTAGATTTGGTGGATCTCCTTCTGCTTCGCCTTCACCAGTCAGAAGAAACAATGGATTTCCTGGACTGAAAAATTTGAATTTGGCACCTCCAACGTTTGGATCTCCACGAAATGTCACCAAGAATGTCAGCTTCAGTACCAATGACAATGATGAGAATACTAGAATTAGCAATGAATTTGTTCGTGAAACATATGAACCAGTTGAAGTGGACCTAGGAAGCTATTCTTCTCCTAATAAACAAGCGCCAAAATCTGCACTTGAAACAACTTTTGGTTATCCCATGAAACGAATTCTATCACCTCCAAAACCATCACAGGCTCAAATGAGATCAGATTCTCCTTATTCTAAACCGTATCAATACGCAAGTCAAAATACAGAAAGAATTCCGATTGATTTAACAGATACAGACGCAGACATAAACGCAGTTGCAGGTCCCCAGGATGATCCGTTCGTTGATGTTGAATATTCAGGAGCTAAAACCAATACGAACTTTAACAATGCTGAGTACCAACACCCATATGTTTATAGAATCAATGATTCCAACAACGACAAGAAAACTACATACCAAAGAGTTTTTGATCATAATGATGATGATGGATATGATACCCCAGTTGACGACTCAACTGACCCAAGAAACTTACCTAATGGTATATCGTCAAAGTACAGTGACCTTGACGAGAGATGTGACAGTTTTGACACTGCAGAAACAGTCCAAGATTCAAACGAGTTAGATGACCTAATGTTCCAAGCACCTGAAGGTGCTATTCCTAGAAGGAAAAAATCAATGGCTCGTAAGCAAGTGAAATTAGTTCATGGGAACTTGGTATTAACTTGTCCTGTTCCCACTAAACTATTTAGTTTCCTTCCTAGACGTGATGAAGATGAATTCCTTTACATGAGATACACTGCTGCAACCTGTGATCCGGATATGTTTGGTGAAAGCGGGTTTACTCTCAGACCTGCTATTTTAGAAAGAGAAATTCAACTAGCTGTATGCATTACTATGTATAATGAAGATGTTTACTCTTTCACTAGAACTATGCATGCAGTTATGAAGAACATTGCATATTTATGTGGTAGGAACAAAAGCAAAATCTGGGGCAAAGACTCTTGGAAGAAAGTCCAAGTTGTTATAGTAGCTGACGGTAGAGCTAAAATCAATCCTGGAGTCTTAGACGTACTAGCTGCAATGGGAGTTTATCAAGATGGTATCTCTAAAAGTTTTGTCAACGGCAAACCAGTTGAAGCACATATTTTTGAGTACACAACCCAAGTAAGTTTAGATAACGAATTGACATTCAAAGGAGCAGAAAAGGGAATTGTTCCAGTTCAAATTCTTTTCTGTTTGAAGGAAAAGAATGCCAAAAAAATCAACTCGCATAGATGGCTATTTAATGCTTTTGGTCCTATATTGAATCCGAATGTATGTGTTTTATTGGATGTGGGTACGAAACCAAACAATCAAGCAGTATATCAATTGTGGAAAGCGTTTGATGTTGATTCAAATGTTGCAGGAGCAGCAGGTGAAATTAAGGCAATCAAAGGTAAAGGATGGAGGAACCTTATAAACCCTTTAGTTGCTGCCCAAAATTTTGAGTATAAGATGTCAAATATCTTAGATAAGCCTCTAGAAAGCATGTTCGGTTACATAACAGTACTTCCTGGTGCCTTATCTGCATATAGATACAGCGCATTAGCTAATCTAGAAGATGGTACTGGTCCATTGAATTCATACTTCAAAGGTGAGCTATTTGATGGACCAAACCAAGATGTATTTACTGCAAATATGTATTTGGCAGAAGATAGAATCCTATGCTGGGAGTTGGTTGCTAAAAGAGGAGAAAAATGGGTCCTGAAGTACGTTAGAGCTGCAACTGGTGAAACTGATGTTCCTGAGTCAATTCCCGAGTTTATCTCTCAAAGAAGAAGATGGCTAAATGGAGCATTATTTGCAGCTGTTTATTCACTTTCACATTTCCGACAAGTATGGAAAACTGATCATTCAGCTACACGAAAGACGTTTCTTCATATTGAATTCATTTATCAATTTGTTCAATTGTTATTCTCTCTTTTCCAGCTTGGGAACTTTTTTCTGACATTCTATTTCCTTTCAGGTAGTATTAGTGATACACCAGCAGGACATTGGTTGTTCTTAATATTCAAATATACATGCATATGCGATCTGGCAGCATTGTTTATCGTTTCGATGGGTAATAGGCCTCAAGGTGCTAAACATATTTTCTTTATTCTCATGACAATTTTGACTATTTGCACGTGTTATGCAACAGGTGTTGGTCTCTATTTTGTTATTGGTGCTTTGGTATCCAAAGGAAATGATTCAGTTGACGATAACTATACATTTATTTCAATCATTATTGCCCTGTTATCAACATATGGTTTGTACACTATTATGTCATTCTTATACCTTGACCCATGGCATATGTTAACCTGTGCTATTCAATACTTTCTTATGATTCCTTGTTACGTATGTACGTTACAGATTTATGCATTCTGCAATACTCACGATGTTTCTTGGGGTACTAAAGGTGATAATACCCCAACAGCAAGTCTGGGGTCAGCGATAGTCAAGAATCATTTTGGACGTGATATTGTTGAATTGGAAATTCCTTCTGAACAATTAGATATTGATAGTGGATACGAAACAGCACTATGCAATCTTCGTGATACAAGAAAGAGACCCAAGCAAAAGACTGAAGTTAATCAGAATGTTCACCCTGAAGATTATTACCGTGATATAAGAACAAGAGTAGTCCTTGGATGGCTTGTTGCTAATTTGTTGTTGATTATGATTATCATCGAAATCTTCCCTGCGCATTCAGTAGCAAAGAATTATTACTTGCAATTTATTCTTTGGAGTGTGGCTGCATTAGCGTTATTCAGAGCTTTAGGATCAGGTGCATACTTAATTATGGATGGAGTAAAGTTTCTGTACAAGTCTCATTATCGACTTCGGAAGGGTTTCAGTAAAYTATCAAATAAAGACGAACAGGATGATTTCAATAGTCGGTTTGATGATGGTTTAATACTGAACCCAAAACAAATGCAACAAACATCCAATCCATTTGATAGTGCTAGTAAGTCAGTATATGCAGAATCAGTATTTGATGAGAAGTCATTGGCTAGTAGTGTTACTTTATAATGAGTTTTGTCTATCGGTATTTTTAGTATCTGATGGTATAATTTTGGAGAGAAGTTTTTGAGAATAGTACCCTACTACTAAAGTTTTCTTTTTTTAGTTCTTTTGATAAGGAAGTAATTATCCTAGTAGGTCCGGTCGCAAGGAAATTGGTTGCTGACTGAAGGAGCGATTGGGTTTATATTATCTGGAGCTAAATGGAGTGAAGTGTTCTTAAATAGGGTTTATACTTAATGCATATGAGTATTTTCAACTCCCTAATGGGGATGACACAGTATTAAAATTCCACTAAGATCTGCACTGAATATGTACTTTCAAACTTTAAACTTGTTTCTCCAAAATATCGGAAATAATGAGGTATTTATTCCGTATTCATCGGCTCCTCTTCTTAACATTTTCATATGAAAAAGCCTTAACTGAGAAAGCATCTATCTACTTCCGCACTATTGCCTATTGCGCTCACACCAACAAAGCTCTATTGATATTGCTACAATGTTATTTACTATTTACAAAAGGTTGCGTTTTGGTTAATTTTTGCCATCAGTTACTATTATCTGCAGAAATTATTTCCGCTCCTTACTGCTTTAATCATACCGCTATTCATCTCTATGCAGGAGGCACACAGACTCGTAATAGACACAATCAACTCAGCAGATTATAGAAAGGATTCAATCAAATGGTGCTAGAATGAGTAGCGATAAAAAGAATTCAGTATATTTGAGAGGAAGAAGAGCTGGAGAAGAAATAAAATATGATTCTACGGGAAGAGAGATCAATCCATATATCCCAAAATACATCACTAATGCACCATGGTACGCTGAGAAGGATGAGTCAGGTGACTACTTAGGACATCAACGAACAACGGAAAGAGCACCGGAAGAGTCAGTAACAGAAATAGATGCTTTGAAAAGAGCTGCTGTTGGAAGTATAGTATCTACAGAAAATGAAAAAGCGATAAGGAAACGAATGAAATTTCAAAAAGGAGCCTGCGCTAATTGTGGTAGTATGAAACATCAAACTAGAGACTGCTTGGAACGACCAAGGAAGATCAGTTCAAAGTATACAGGAGTAGATGCTAAAGTAGTCTTAGATGATATGACACAGCATGAATTCGAACGGGGAAATTCATGGGATGAGAAAAGAGATCAATGGAGCACGTATGATATTGGTGACTATACTAAAGTGTTGAAAAGGTATGAAGACCAAGAGAAGAAGAAACAAGAAGAGGAGAAGAAAAGGAAAATAGAAAAAGCTATTAAAGAAGTAGCAGAAACTGAAACGGGATCTAACGGTCAAGAGACTGTTGATTTGGATGAACTTGATGAGTTTGACGAGTTCGATGAATTCGATGAATCAAATGAAGAAGCAATTGCCGAGTTAGTAAAGAAGCAAAACGAGAAGCACAAGCAAGCAGAACCAGGAAAAGAGCAGTCAACTATCAAAACATTGAGAGAAAGGGAAGATGTTGCTGTTTATTTGAAAACCTTAAAACCATTATCAAGACCAGACGATGCAAATGAAAAAAGCTCCGTTGAATATAATCCTAAAACTAGAACATTGCGTAAAAACGATGACTATGGTTTTATCAACGATGATGACATGTATGTTCGAAAACTTAACGGTGAAGCAGAAGAATTCGAGAAACTGAAAAGATTAGCATGGGAAATAAATGAAGCTAGTATTAGTAAAAAAGATAAACAAATTCAATTAGAGGCCGCACCAACTGCAAGTTTGATTGAATTAAAAAAACTGCAAGAGGAAGCTAATCTGAAAAAACAAGCATTGAAGGAAGAACTGAGTAAGAAATACGGAAATGATTCATTTCTAAAAGAGAAACCTATAGAACTAAAAGTGGAAACTGAAGAAAAGTTCGTTGAATATGATTCGAAAGGAAAGATCAAACTTTTTAATAATACTAATGATTCTGATAATTATAAAAATAATACTAATAATGGTAGCAATGATATTGATGATAGAAATGCTACTCTTGTTAAATCGAAATATGCTGAAGACGTCTTCCCTGGGAACCATTCAAGTGTGTGGGGTTCTTATTGGATAGATGGACAATGGGGCTACAGGTGTTGCCATCAGACAGTGAAAAATGCTTATTGTTATGGTTCAAAAGAGAATTAGAATTTGGTCGAAAACTACTCTAGACTGTTACAGAGGCTAAGCATTTTTCATTAGAACCAACGATATAATTTGCTCATTAGTTTATTACTACAATCACTATTGTTGTTACTATTAGTATTTTTAGTACTAGTATTGCCACTATAGATCTTATAAAACTAATTAAACAAATAGTTCAAACTCTTGGTAGACTGCTAATTATATTTCATCAATAATTAGTAAACAGGATATGATATTAAGAACCTATTTTTAAGCCATATTTGAAGCCGTCTAACGGCACCGATACCCTGGGGAGCTAATATATTGGGATTTCACTGCTCAGAGTGATTTATTTCCTTTTCGGTGTATTGTTTGACCTCAGGAGACGGAATAGTGGAGCCTCAATCGGTATTAGCTTTATGAGGATCTTGTAAACGTTTTTGTTATCCTATGGAAGTTACATGCAGCGTTGTTGTTCCTATGGTAGAAAGCACTGGTTTGGGTTGATCACTATACCACTTTATATATTTACTTATTGAATTTTATGAATTTAACATTAATGGTAATAGAGCCTAATACCCATAGCTGGAAATTGCTTGTACGGCTTTAATTCTGACTACTTAATGATTATGAAGACAATATATAGAATTGAAATTAGGTACTCGCATTGGTTATTGAATGGTGTTGGTTTTAAAGACAAAATGAAAGGAAGAGACAGAACATCTTCCGGTTAATACCGGTTGTTCATCGCTGTGTTGAGTTCCTTAATACTCAACGAATAACAAACTACAGACCATGCACATAAATGTGACTCTACGGCTGGAATGGTATATGCTTAATTATTGGTAAGAGTAAATATTCAGTTAAAATGAAAAGAAAATTAAAATCTAAATATAAGATTTGAGATTCCAGTTATAAGTAGTAGATGACAGTTTGTGTGCATGGATTCTAAAATGATTTCCCATTTTCTAATCTATTGTGTATTTTTAGTATCAACCATATGACAATAACAACGACTCACCAACTATTTTTTTCACTTGCAGTAGGCCAGCGACCATTCATTCGAACGTCCTCTTGGCAAGCCCCATGAGGATCCATTTTCCATCTCTAAATAAACCAAGATTCATACTCTTTATACATTCATTTTATGGAACTATTTCAACGGCTGATTAGGAAACACTTTCTAATTCAAGCCAGGACACATGTGGTGATATGTACTAGGCTAAGGTTCTGAAAATAACGGCACAATGGAAAGTTTCAGTTCCGAGCTTGTTTTAAATTGGCCTTAGCTACAAGGACGGTGAATAACAGTCAATTAAGATGTGAAGTGGTAAGATTTACGCAGTAAAGAGTGTGTAATTCTTTGTATTTTAGTACTGCAAATACTCTGAAGCTAATAAAATTCAACCTAATGTCACGAGCATTTACTCGTATATAATTAACTTCAAATAAGTATTCAACCAATTTGGCATAATAATGCCTTGAAATTAGAACGTTTTCTTTTCTACTCCTTTCTCTGTAAACGAATAATAAAAAATAAAGTTCCCTTCATTCCACTAAAATGTTGACCAATTTTGTAACCTTATTTAATTAACGTTTTTATTATGGCTAACATGTGCTGCAAAGTTCAATTTCTTCCTTGAAAGGATCTCGAGAAAGGAATGAAAGGAAGTTTAAACGATAGAAAATTGTCACAGTATAGTTTGGAGCAATTTATCACCTTTTAGGATTTACAGCGTTCTTATTAACGTTACCACCTGCTGTTGCTTACCATGTACTTCTTTCCTGTCTCTCTTCTCTTGTTCCATTTATTCTTGGCTTCCCAGCCTCGCATCGCATCTCATCCGATTAACATATAAACTCAAACTTTCTTACTAGGGAAACCCTTAATTAAGGTGCGTCTCCAATGTCTCCCCCTACCACAATTAAAGTTTTTATGGCATAGAATAGTAGTGACTGGGAATATTGTGTCTACGCTAAACGCTCTTATCCAATTGATTGTTGTGCTCTATTTAATTGAAATACCTGGAATATAATACGATGAATGAATGCATAGTCAAATATCCATCAAATATTTTTCAAGAGCTAAGAAGAACGGAAATAAGAGCGACAAAGAGATCGAGATAACATAGGTAGTGAACAAGCGTTATCAGTACAACAGAGATAGCTAAATAGGTACAATAGGGAGTGCTGCTGCCTGCTTATCTTTTTTTACCTAGGAAAAAGGCCTATTGGATATGTATCCATTTATTGACAAAGAGAACACAAAGGATATATATTATAGCCAACGGTTTGATAGGTCTTTTTTGTTGTAGTGTATGACTAAAGCTGTATTGTGAGAAATAGCTGAATTTCATATTTGAAACTGGCATAAGTCAGTTATTGATCATGAAGTATGGAGCGTCTATCAATGCTCGGTCTGTTCCACAATGGAGAGCTTACAACGTGGATTACACTGAGCTGAAAACGTTAATAAGGAAGTACACGTCGAACTCTGTTATGCCCAGAGAGGAGGCAGAGCAGAAATTGTTTAAGGCGTTCAAGGAACAGTTTGATTTAATTGCATTGTTTGTTAAGTCCAAGTCTGGTGAGATCGTGAGAAGAATCGAACACTGTGAAGATATTGTCGAATTGCTAGCACTGAGTACTTCTGGGCACGAAACAAGTCAAACCAGCATTGAAACAATTGCTGAAAACAACTATACCGAAGATACGACTAATACCAACACTCAAATAAATGCACATGGTACTGTTGATTCTAATGCCAATAGTACTGATGTAGGTGATGGACGAGTGCTACAATCGACACTGATTAAAGAACGTATGAGAAAGAAGAGACTGATTAAACTAAGCGAAGAAGTCGACAGATTATCACGAGATGTTCAAGATTTATCCAGATTTATCGGTGTTCAACGCACGGCTTTCAAAAAGCTGCTAAAGAAATACAAGAAATGGACGGACTCTGATGGATTGACAAACAAGTTTCTTCCTATTCTGAATTCTTCTGAATCATTTACCCATCAAGACTTTACACCAATGGTTCTGGAACTTTCATTACTTTACAATGTACTGAGACAGCCAATTCTGACTTCTGTTCGTCATTCAAAAGATTCCAGAACTGTTTTATACGATTTTGATAGGACATTCTTATCTTTTAACATGTCTGATAGTAGTAATGTCAAGAGTCCATCGGATATGTCGAGTAAAGACAACCATAATGTCATGACATTCTGGATTCACACCGACAATCTGGTTGAAGTGAAACTGAACTTGTTAAAATACATGAATATTGTTACTGACACACAGCTTTCATTGACAGCTCTTAATGAAATGTCAGTTGCAGCGTCTCCTGAGACTTCACATATTCAAAAGTCAGCTTCTACTACTTCTTTGACAAGAAAAATCTCCATTAAAAGCTTTAGAGCGCCTGAAAAATCTGGTGCTTCATCTGTAGGAACTGAAAATATTGACAATGAGGATGTTCCCATTGATGATGGCAGTAAAGAAATCAAAACAGTCTACTTAGATGACGAAAGAAAGCTCTATTCATTGCAAAATAACTCTGAGCCAGCTCAAGTTCGTTGGATAGATTCAGTGAACACCAATGAGTACTTTCTTTACTCCCCTATAGGTGGTCTTAGAGGTTATGCTACTGCTTTACTGAAAAAGCCTTTGGCTTCCAAGATTGTCGATAACTCTTTACAATCAACCGATCAGACTGATGAAGAATTACAAGCTGAATTGAATGAACTGAGTAATATGGATAGAATGGCTGTTCAATGGATTAAACAAAGAAAAGTATCATCAATTGCAAAATCAGTTTCTACCCAGCTGAAATATGAGTCGATAGATAATAGCCCACTTACTCAAAGTAATGGTCAATCTAAAATACACGCTGTTTTAGATACTAATATTCGTCTTTATGGTGACGACGAGTCACGAAAGAGCATTGATTTTGAAGCAGATGACTCTTCAGGTTATCAATTTCCTCATAATGTTCTTCAAATCAGATGGCACCCTTCTTTAAAGTCTCCTCCTGAATGGGTCACCCAATTCTCCAAATCACATCTAGTTTATTGTATTCCTGGTTTTTCTTTATTTTTACAGAGTATAGCATCATTTAAACAAGATGCCTTGAGTTTCCCAGTCAGCTGGCAGCATTTGTTAGATAATGGTACGGATATTAGAAAAGTCCCAGAACGTCCTGTTGTCAAGCGGAAAAGTGCCTACGACATTAATAATGGAACAGTGAAATCTCAATTAGCTGTAGCTGTGAAAAATCAACAACACAATGCAGAAGTCGCCAACCAACCTTCTCAGATCCGTTACTGGAATGAATTTGATCATCCTGACGAAGAAGACGATCCTGGGTTCTTTATCTCACAAGAAGATGGTAGTGAAATCTCTTTCTTTAATGATACGTCGTTGGATTTCTTGATGAAAATTGCTAGTTCCTTAAATCATGGTAAACAGAAGATAAAGAACTGGTTGGGAATTGAGACGGCGTCATCCCAATCATCATTTACTGGCGACGAAGATGAAGACGATAATGGATATGAAACAGATAGACTGTTGTCTAATCGTAGAGGCGTGGTGCCTCGTTCATATGCATTACAGGATGAATTTGATTATTATCAAATAAAGGTACAACAGCATGATGCTGTATTGACCTTTTTCTATACTATTGCATTGTTTTTATCTGCATTAATATCAGCCATTGTCACTGGGGTCATTGTATCTACTTCATCGCCTTCCCAACCGGATCCATCACTCAATCCACCTATTAATGTGTTGACACCAACCTTGGTTGGTTTGATTATTACTGGTTTATTATTCTCGCTATTGTTGTGTGGATTTGCAACCGTGTTATTTCTACGGAGAACTGAAGTTCCAGGTCTAGGACATCAATTTACTGTGATTTGCTCAGTTTTTGTTGTTATATGTGTTGCTGTTGGCGGAATAGTGTGGACGTTGAGTGCTGTGTGACAAACGAGGGGAAAAGAAGGCAGTAGTGAAGTTCAATCGTCTTATATGATTTCAGGTTTTATAAAGATCTCTGTAACTATATATATTACATTGAATTGAATAATACTACATAAAAATTTTTAGTGAAAGATGGAAGACGATTATCGTGATTATGATATCATAATCACAATGCCAATAAAACTAATACATATAGTATTAACAATAAACAAACAAAAAGTAAACAAAACACATTCTCGTGTAAATGACAACGTAAGAAATAAATTAGTTCAAGAAAGGGAGTACAGCTTAGCAAAATGACAAGAGCACTTTTAATTATGAAGGAGTTCCTTATTTTGTAAAGCAACACTTCTAGTCATGTTGTTGACTTTATAAATACCAACGAGCTGTTGTGCTAACTCGAACATATTGTTTCGTAATGAAATAACAATAAACTGAGCATTCTTGGTTTTCTCCTTGATATAGTTAGCAACAATTGACACATTTCTGAAATCCAATGCAGCATCAATTTCATCCATAACATATAACGGAGTTGGCTTGTAACGGTGTAAAGCGAAAACTAGAGCTAACGAACTTAGAGTCTTTTCACCACCAGAAAGATTAGAGATGTTTCTCCAACTCTTTTTTGGTGGCATTACTGAGAATAGAATACCTTCAGAAAATGGATCTAAACTATCAACTAGTTCCAATTCAGCATTACCACCCATGGTAATCATTTGATACATTTCCTTGAGATAAACAGAGATTGTATTGAATCCTTCCATGAATTCATCTAATCTTCTTTTCCTCAACTCATCAGCATTCTTTCTAATGACATCTCTTTCATTGACCGCTTGATTCAGCTCATGTTTTCTCTTTCTATACTCGTTGAATCTTCTAGAGTATTCTTCCAAGATATCATAATCCACAACAGAGTTAGCAATCTCATGCTCCAACTCCTCAATATCTTTTCTTAATCGTTTACCATTGATTGATTCTAGTTCATCGTTTGATAGCTCAACCAATGTATAGGCTGATTGAGTATTTGCTGGTTCATCATTATCTTCATCAATATCCATTGCATTTTCTGCATCAGGATTTTCAGCTGGATCATTACCATTTTCCTTAACGGGTCCACGTTCTTTCTGTTTCTCGGTTTCTTCATCATTTTCTTCTTCATCATTCTCGTCGTTATCTTTTGAATCCCTCTCTTTTTCCCATGGCGTCAAATCCTCAATATTGTGTAACGACAATGAGGATAGAGTGTTTTGAATTGACTGAATCGATTTCTCTTCTCTACTAATTATATCCTTTTGTTGATTGATTTGACCTTCAAGTTCTATTTTCAGAAATTCTGTTCCTTGTGCTGCTGCTACCAGTTCTTCTAAATGTTCTTTTGTTTCTTCAGCTTCTGCTCGTTTAGCATCGAATTTACTCTCCAACTCTTGAATTTCAGTTATTATAACATTTATTTCTTTCACTAGAGTCTCATGTTCACCGGTTATCCGGTCAAATTCTTGTTTTACAGTATTGATTTCTTCTTCAGCTGATTCTGAGATTTTAATTTGCTTCTTCAACTGGTTCTTAGTCTTGGTAAATGCCATTACGTTCGCATTTAACTTCTCTTTGAGAATCTCCATTCTCTCAGAAATACTATCTACTTTGCATTTTTGTTGTCTAAGTTCCAACCCACCGGCGTCCATAATTTGTTCTTGAAGTTCCTCGATTAATGATTCCTTTTCCTTTGTTTGAGCTTTCAATGATTCAACCTCTTGTTTCAACAAATTGTACTGTTCTTCAACCAAAGCCTTCTTTGATTCATCAACATCTGGTTGTTCTAATTCTTTGCTTAACTCTTTAAATGATTTTTGCCTATCAGCTAATTCTTTAGTCAAACTTTCGATTTCGAGGTTACTTTTAGATATTTGTAACTCAATTTGTGGTTCTTTATCTTTGAGACTATTGAACATTTCAATCATTTCTTCATAAGCCTTTTCACCGAGAGCAACTTTTTTTTCTTTAGCAGTTAACGCTTCTTCCATTTTTGCCATGTCAGATGCACTGACACTAGCTCTATCTGATGATCTCATACCACTTTTAGCTACTGAATGACCACCACCAGTTAATGTTCCTGACTTGTCGATTAATTTACCGTCCAACGTGACAACTCTCCACCGCTTAGCACCATAAGCAATAGCTTTAGCCTGCTCAATATCTTTAGCAACAAGAGTATCGTATAACGCACTATAAAAAGCAGGAGCAAACTGATCATCTTGGAATTTAATCAGATCAAAAAGTCTTGGAACATTTTGAGGCGTTGAAATAGGGGAGAGATCTCTCTTTGGTAACTTGTCTAATAGAATAAATTTAGCTCTTCCTAAATTATGTTTCTTTAGATGTTCGATACATTGCTGACCAACTTCAACAGTTCTAACCACCATGTTATTCAATTGAGGACAAGCAGTAGAGATTGCTATATCATACTTCTTATCAATAGTTCCCAAATCTCCTAATCTTCCATAAAACCCATCAACCCTACCAGATTCTGCAAGACGGGTCAATCCTTTCAACACTTTGCTTTGATTCTGAGTTGTGTCAATAGCAGATTTCGCATCATTTACTCTCTGACGAATATTTGATAACTCAACTTTCATCTCTTCAAGTTTCTGTGAAGCATGGCTACATTCTTCTCCACCAAGTTTAATTTGTTCCTTGACATGATCCTGTTCTTTTGTTAAGGCTAACATTTCTCTTTCTTTGCTTCGCCCTTGTTTCATGATTGATTCAATTCTTAGCTTGGCTTCTTCAACTTGTCTTTCCAGTTGAGCTTTCTTATCATTGAACAAATCAATTTGAGACTTCGTCACTTCTATTTCAGCTGATTTTTCTTTGATTTTATTCCTCCAAGGTTCTAATTCCTTTTGATATCGTCCAATTTTATCTGTAAAAGGCTGAGTTTTATCTTTTAACTTGATACGAATTTCTTCTAATAAATGATTTTCTTGCTCTAACTCTTTCTCAAAGTTAGCAATCTTCTCTTGAGTCTCCTGAACTTCTTGATTATAATCGACTATCCGATTTTCAGCTTGATTTTTGGCTGTTAAAGCTGCAGCTAACTGTTTCTCGCTTTTATTTAAAGTACTTTCCAAGTGACGTTTCTTAGTTTCTAATGCAATCGATTTTCTCTCAGCTTCTTTATGCTTCTTCTTTAAAGCCTCAACATGTTTGTTTAGAAGTGACTGGTCCTTTTGGAAAATTTCGTAAGCGCTCTTAAGTTGGTTGATTATTTCTTGTGATCCTTTATTTTTCTCTTGCTCTTCATTTAGCTTAGCAGTAAGTTCATGTAATACTTGCTTTCCAGTATCTATATTTCTAAGACTGTTATAGCGTTCTAGTTGTAAACATGCTGATTTTTTCATGACCAAATCATTTTCGTGTGACAGATATGAAATGACAGAATCTTTCTTTTCTTCTAGAGCTTTCAACTCTGTGTCCACAATATTAAATCTATTCTCTTTCTCAAGACAGATATCATTTAGTTGTTCTACTTTAACAATAGAGTCTTCAATTGGTTGTTTATATTGAGCAGTCCCGATAAGATCTTCCAAATATTCCAATAACCCGTCATCATTCTCCTTCTCTGCTTTGGGTTTCATTTGGGCAATACTTTCGACTTCACCCTGTAAAATCAAGAATCTTTTATGATCAAGATCAATTTCCTTCTCTTTCAGCATACTTGTTACAATAGAGTATGTACTTTCCCTACTATTAATATAGTATTTGGAGCTGTTGTTTTTGAAGGCTTTTCGAGAAACCATTAATTCACTATCTTGTATTTCGGTGACTGTTCCATCGTCATTGTCAATGACGGCTTGGAAATGAATATCGACCGAGCAAAAATCTAAGTTTGGAAATGCTTCAGAGTAATGAATTAATGAAGATAATTTTGTTTGTCTCATCTTAGAGGCTCGGAAACCAAATACAAACAACAACGAATCAATAACGTTTGATTTGCCTGAACCATTAGGACCAACAACTGCTGAGAAAGATGAATGAAATGGACCAATGGTTTGTTCTCCGGCATATGACTTGAAGTTAGTTAATACTAGCTTTCGGATAACTAATCTTGGGCCATGTGTTTCTTCTTTAGGTGCTACTTTCTTAGTTGCTAAATTTCTAATGATGGATTCTGATTCCTGAATATTTGGTGTAAGAGCAACAGTTTCAAGCTCCATATCGACGCTTGGAGGTTCAACCAAAGGAGTTGGCTCTTTGATACTTAGCCTTCTTGCAATTGTTTCCTGCACATTTTGAATATTTGATACGTCTGATAATGGACCTATAGTTTTCCTTGGGGGAATAGGCCGAGTTTCAGTGATCTTATGTGGTAGAGGTTCAGAGATTGGTGGTTGATTTTCTACCATTGAGTTGTTAATTGAGCCACTTTCACTTATCTCATCGTCATCAGGTTCTTCAATCACTTTGCTACGCCCTCCCCTTATTCCTACAGAAGACATTCTGATTAGTATGTGGCATATGGGCACCAGCAGCTATGATCACACCAGTCAAAAAAAAAAAAATAGGCTAATCAATCAGTGCAGTTGATTCTGGGTTTAGGTCGATTTTGCTGTGGATGTAGATTTTCGATTGACTAGCTTGTAATCTAGGTTTACTAGGATCACGAAGCCCAAATGACAGGACAAAATGAACGTAAAATACTGGTAGTTGAAAGTAGAATAGTAGACCTCATCAAATACTCTTGATCAATACAAAAGAATCGGAGTTTTTGATTGTTTATTAAACTGGAATAGGAAATACAATGTTTATCAATTTGACCAAATACGAAATATTTGGTCACATGATGTGGTTGTCATAGCAACTGAGTTTACTTATGAAATAAGTATAAGGTAAGCATTTAATTTAAAAGCGGATATTATAATCTCCGATTTGATTTTAAGTGCATATATAATTTCCGAGATAATATGTTAGTATTTTTAGACTAACTATGACCTATATTGGGACAAGTATATGTTCGAGCAGTAATGGATTTATATAGTACAAGTTAGCACGTAGAGTAATAGCTATTGTCAATTATCTATTTGTGAAAGCTGCAAGATTTAAATTTCGTTCTCAGAATGGTTGATTATGTGCTAAATGTTTTATTGAAATCGTGAGAAGCATTTGCAATGTCCCAGACGCTAATTGTAGATAATGGTGCATACGGCATTAAAGCTGGGTTTGCTTCAAATCCAGACTGTCAGGTTGTACCAAATTGCATTGTTAGAACGAGAGATCGATTGACATATGTTGGCAAACAGTTAGATTTGCTGTGTAAAGATTATTCACAATTAGTGATAAGACGTCCAATAGAAAAGGTATGTTTGGCTCTCATGTAATTCATTTCTTCTTTTCCTCACTGATAAGTACAGAGAGTACTCAATAACTCGTCAACTGGTACTAACCAAATGTGATTTTCTAAACTCAGGGTCAGTTGGTGAGCATGGAATGTGAAAAAGCTATTTGGGATTATACATTTTTTGGTTCTGATACGAATTTGAACGTCACACCTGGTGATACTAATCTTATACTCACGGAATCATGTTTCTCTCTACCTATCCTTTCAGCGAATATGAATCAAATAGTGTTTGAAGAATATGGATTTGAATCAATGGTGAAATGCCCAGCAGGAAATTTGGTACGCTTCAATAATTACCGCGAATTGAACAATAATAATCAAGCATACACAGAAGGTTTCAGCAACTTCTCACTGATTGTTGACTGTGGATTTACTTTCACTAGCATTATACCAGTTACTGATGGAGAGGTATCATGGAAATCTGTAAAACGGATGAGTATTGCAGGAAAAATGCTTACAAGTTTGCTAAAGGAAAATATATCATATAAATACTACAATGTGATGGATGAAACATTTTTGATAAACAACATAAAAGAAAAGCTCTGCTTTGTCTCAATAGATTACTATAAAGATATTGATGCAATACATAAATTGAGTCCACTACAGAAAAAATCACATAAGTGTCGTGCGGATTATGTTCTACCTGATTACAAGACAACTTTGACAGGGTACCCGTTAAAACTAGGAGAGACAGCAAAATCAGACCAACAAGTTCTTTCTCTAGTTGAAGAACGTTTTATGATTCCTGAGTATTTATTCAATCCTAACGTTATACAACTTAAACAAAGTGGTATACCTGAGTCGATTGATCAAGTAATTAGTTCAATATCGGATCCAATTCATAGGTCACTATTGTATTCGAATATTGTATTAGTAGGAGGAACGGCGAAATTACCTGGATTCAAAGAGAGAATGTAAGTATAATGCAAAAGAAATAAAAAGAGGTTTGGAAGACTGAGAGTACTAACAAGAAATTTACTAGATATAACGATTTGAGAAAACTCGTTCCCCAAGAAGCTAGGCTTAATGTCGCATTACCAGACGAGTGAGTACAATTTAGAAGTTTGAAAATTGTTTATGTTTATTATAAGAGTATACTAACAAGGAATGGTGAATTAGTCCTATCACATATGCTTGGAATGGAGGTAAAAGATTGGCTGAAGAGCCTTCTTTATATAACCAATTGGCTGTGACGAGAGAAGAATATTTTGAATCAGGAGAGGCATACTGTCAAGAGAAGTATTTCGGTCACTATGTTTTCTGATTAAATCACGAACTATAATTAATAATCTTTATCTTATGAGGAATCTGGGGTTTTTGCTTTGTGAACAGCTTACAGCATCTTAATAGGATGTTTTTTATGTGCCAGCCTCTGCTTGGTGGAAACCAGAAGCTGGAAACTAAAGTGATATTTACTAGAGCTTAGAATATTGCGATACCTCTTTTTTCAGTACCCATACAAGAGGACTATAAATCTGGATACGTTACCTCACTCTTCATGATTCTTTGAACAGCAATAATAATATCACTGACAGTACATGTGAATTATTCCTGTATGCGTATGTATACGCGCATATGTGAACATATTTGTACATACAATTAAAATTGCGGAAATGGTCAAAACAATTTCATGGCCCCCGAAATAAGACATAAAAATTTTTGTTTGCTTAAAGAAAAAGAAACTGTTCTTACATACTGAACAGTCTTGCAAATTTAATGAAAGATGTATATATGTTTAATCTTGCCGTCTCGTGACTTTTATCTTTTAGAGTATTGATGGACCTAAGAATTCATTAGTTTGGAATTAAATATAAGGGAAACAATGGGGAAGCAATTGGGAAACATGGGTAAAGCTAAGATTAGAAAAGTTTCTACCCCAAGATCAGATGTGACTAAGCTGAAGGAGGCATCAAATGCTGCACCTTTTGTAAAGGCATTAGCAGCTAATGGTAAGTTACTTTTGAGCTATAGCTAGAAATGACACTCGACTAATGAAAATAAAGCTAACTTTTGGTAGATAGGGCAACTCGTATGGCAGCGTTAGATTCGTTGCGCTTATTCCTACAAAAACCAAAGAAACTTGAACCACTACCCATCAAGAAATTATGGAAAGGATTGTTCTACACAATGTGGTTCTGTGATAGACCATTGCCGCAACAAAGACTAGCCGACGATCTGAGTGGATTGATAGAGATTGTTCATCCTAACAACTTTTGGGCATTTATTGAAGGATTTTGGACTATAATGGGACGACAATGGAATTCGATCGACTCCCTTAGGGTTGATAAATTTTATATGCTTATCAGGAGGCTTTTTAATGCCATTTTGAAGAAATTGAAGGATTCGAATTGGGATGAAGAACAAGTCTCTACGTTTATAGAGCAACTGTCAGATCAACCATTAAACCCTGAAAACAGTCTTGCGAGATATCCTCTGGGTATTACATTTCATATCGCTGATATATATACAGACGAGTTGGAAAAGGTATTGAAATTGCAAGATCTTGAAGGCGACGAGTTGAAAGAAGCCTTAGATGATGTTCCATTAGATGATTTATACAAACCATTTGTTCAGTTGAAGGACAAGTCGATTCAAAAGATTATTAGGGAAAGATTGAGTGAAGATTTCATTAGTGATGAAAGACTTCTAGCATGGGGTGTTGTGAATCCAGAGGAAGAATCAGGTAATGACGAAGAGGATCAAGAAGATGAATGGAACGGATTTAACTAAGTGCAAGCAAAACGTGTAGTATAATAAGCATTTCACCTGAAATTTCAGGCCTAGAATATAGTAATTTGTATCCAACTGTAGCTCCCTTTTGATATACTAATGCTCTATGCTCTTGATTTCCTTGAATATGTGACCAAGAAATTTCGGAAACCCTATTAATTGACATAATCTCCGACATTCTTTGGCGATTCAATTATTTAATGATGACGTGCTCAGATAAAACCAGTCACCTCTGGAACGTTAGGTCCAGCTATCAATTGACTTCAAATAGCTCAAATAGTTCATTGTGAATAAACGTTTCATCAGTTTCAAAGATACAACATCTCTATTATTCCCAACCAGTAATAATATACTTCGTTTATTAAGTCCATCTTGAATTAGTATCGTTAGCTCTTCCAGTAGTAGTAAAATAGCAACTGATAACTATACCCTTAAGTATTTAGAACACCCCTCCAAGAACAGGGTAACTTATTATCGCAATCTTTGTCACTCGTTCTGCCACCAGTACTTTATTATTACCGTTGCTCATGTTTTACCAACATTTGATAAAATTTACTATATTCCGTTTGTTATTCTGATCATTGCCTGAATTAATTCAATTCTGACAATCATCGTAAGATACCCATAGCAAAAATCAAAATGGCTGAAGGATTAGAGAAGATTACTGAAGTTCCTGTTGAATTCGTCAAGGATGGTGTTAGTTTCATGAAGAAGTGCACTAAGCCTGACAGAAAAGGTTAGTAGAATACTGATACGATGAAGTAAACGGACGAATATTTGAATTTGGAGAAGTTACAGAAACTGCTCCACGAGTTTTTTAGTCTACTATAGATCAAGATACCAGGAATACTAACACCGCATTGTAGAATACTTGAGAACTCTAAGAGCTGTTGGTGTTGGTTTCGTCATTATGGGAATTGTTGGCTACGGTGTGAAATTAATCCATATCCCTATTAGATACTTGTTGGTGTAATTCCGGAATGATATTTAGGGGCATGATATGATTGCCCCTATGGAGGAGAAAGTTTACAGAGTCAGGGCTGAGTGTTGAGTTCGGTCGAGTTGAGTTTGAGCGTCTATGGAATGAAGACGAAGTTGCATGTAATTGACGTTCTATCGCTATATGTAATTCTAAAACTAATAAATATCGTTCAATCATTTCATTTTTATGGTTTCATTCATTCATTGTGCTTCATTATGCACTATAATACACTATGAATCAATTTTATTAATACTGCGAGTCTCAAATTCACTACCGGACACCTTCTCATATACATCATAAGAAGCKACATGTGACTCTTATGCAGGTTCCACGCATACGAGGTGCATGATTTTGAACCATCAATATGGATTACGTAAACTTTACACATTTCTATTGCTGAGTCCAAAAACCAACAGTTGTCCAGGAAGTCAACCTAATCATTTCTTTTTCCTACTTGATAGTTTATAGAGCTACTATCTCCTTTGAGAGTTCATACCGTTTATTCATTTTTCTATAGGCTAAATTGTGATATCAACATTGGGTTCATGTAAAGTCAACCATTTGTGAGTTGAATGTCTCAACTGTTAAAATGAGTTCCTCAAACAATGGGAATGAGAAATCTGGCAATGCTGATCAAGAAATATCAGCCAAGCTAGAACAATTACTGAAGCTATTGGCTTCTGGTGCATCAGTAAGTTCATTAGCTTGTTAGTTGAATACGACTATGTTCCAATTTTATTTTCCTCTTCGCTATAGTCAAGTAGCTATACAAACTATTTGGCTATGCATCCTTGTAATTCAAGCATTAGTTACTAACAGAGATCAGCTCACAGAAGATCAACATAAAGAGATGAAAGATTATAAGTTCTGGAAAACTCAGCCGGTACCAAAATTTGGTATGTTTTCTTATTACCTGAGGAGAGACTAACATTAGAACTATAAAATTGTTCTATTGTGTATTTTTATGTGCCTATTCAGTGGCTGAACAGTTTTACTAACAATTACCCGGTAGATGAATCTTTTGATAAGGAAGGACCAATTGACAATAAAGAAGTCAAAGACATTCCAACTCAACCGTATCCTCTTCTTGCAGACTTTGAGTGGGCAACAATGGATTTAACTAATAAGGATGATATGGAAGATATATTCATGTTATTACATGATCATTACGTCGAAGATAAAGATGCAACATTCAGATTCCACTATTCAAAGGAGTTCTTCAATTATGCTTTAAAACCACCAGGATGGCGTGAAGAATGGAACTTGGGGGTAAGAGTTAAGTCCTCCAAAAAGTTAATTGGATTCATATCTGGTATTCCCCTCAATCTTAAAGTACGAGATAATTACATCAGGTCAGTGGGGATTAATTTCCTCTGTGTGCATAAAAAGCTGAGATCAAAACGTTTGGCTCCTGTTCTTATTAAAGAAATAACCAGAAGAGTCAACTTACACAACATCTGGCAAGCTTTATATACGTCAGGTACGGTTTTACCAACACCTTTATCTGTATGTAGATACAATCACAGACCATTGAATTGGACGAAGCTTTATGAAGTTGGATTTAGTCCTTTGCCTGATGGAATGACGAAAAGTAAGATGATTGCAAAATATTCCTTACCAAATACTCCATCTTTGAAAGGATTAAGGAAAATGGAAGAAAATGACATTCCTGAAGTTTTAGAACTTTTCAAAAACTATTCTAAGAGGTTCGATCTCAATCAAACCTTTGAATTACATGAGTTCAAGCATTGGATGCTTGGATCAGAAGATAATTCCGCTGAAGAGAATAAGAAGATCTTGTGCTCATATGTTGTTACTGATGAGGAATCCGGTAAAATCACCGATTTTTTTTCATTTTATTTACTACCTTTCCAAGTGTTGGATCACAGTCAGCATAAAGATATAGAAATTGCATACTTGTTTTACTATGCAACAAGTACTGGATTAGTAGATGGGGATGAAGCAAGAATTTCAAAACGATTACAAGAATTAATTACTGATGCTCTTATTATTGCAAAGACTGATTATAAGTGTGATGTCTTTAACGCTTTAAGCTCACAAGATAATACTAAGTTCTTGAGCGAACTGAAATTTGGCGTTGGTGATGGCTTTCTTAACTACTATTTGTTTAACTACAAGGCATTCCCAGTTTCCGGTGGATTGAAAGAAGATAAAAATATCGATTATGGTAACGGAAGTAAAAACAATGTTGTTATGTTTTAATTGTATGGTTGATACTAGGTAATTTGTCCATTATGAGGAAATGATCAGTTGTAGGGTGAAAGTTCGGTGGATTGATTTGTGAGTCCAATGCTAGATAGCTATAGGATTCTGCAGAAACCGTAAAACTGCTATAGGTAATGAGATGAGTTTATAATTAATGATTGAAGCGTCAATTTATACTGGTCACCCTATTATTTATTTAGTGCAAGTTTTCTGTCGAAAGATTGATTTTTGCTATTTCTACAACTACAGACAAAGTGAGGATGCAAGATTAATGCAAGATTAATGCAAATGCAAATTAGAGTTTTAACCGTACCCCAACGTTAATTACATAGTCTATACAATGAACTGTAAAAGTTATCCTTTGCTCTTTCAATCATCATCAATTCTTTGTATTATTATTGCTAATGCCCTTATTATGATCACCAATGAAAGTACCATTATTTCTTATTATCCATAAATCTCATGCATATTTCAACCGTGGCGAAAACTGCTGCATTTACAGGGAAAGCTCTAACTAATGCAGGCCCAACTCCTTTCCAAAACCCTTTGAAACCTTCGGTACGATATATCCATCTGGCTACATCGAAACCACTCTTAAATTTAGCCTCTGAACCAAATTTATCATTTTGATACACCGTTTTAACGATATCTGCTGGATAAGTACTTATCCATAACGTATCACCAGCTATACCACCGTATAATAAGACTTCCCATGTTGGGATATCCTCCCTCTTTATTCCTGTTAATTGGCATCTTTTATGCATCATCAACTCATAGCTACTAAACCAAATACCATGAGCATGTGCATCTCTTAATATTGTCATATTTAAACCTCTGAACAAACCCCTATAACCCGTGGATTGGTAAATCTTTTTAAATGCATCCATAGTGCCATTATATAGTTTTTTCTCTGGATTCTGTGCTTGAATTAGAATTCTTACTTGTTCTATGGGACTTGTTATAAATGAGGTTAAAACACCTGCTGCAGTACCTGCTAAATAGAACTGGCCAATGGTTAAGTCTGTCTGGCCTGGATTATATTTCATTATCTGCCTTCTAGCTTCGAAACTGGTGTTAAAAATCAAAGAATTAACAACACCAACACCAAGCAAAGGACCAGATGTGCCCTTATAGAAACCTTTGATACCTTCTGTTTTGAATGTTTGGATGACTGCTTGTTGTGGTGTCTTGTATTGATTAGTCTGCAGTAGTACTTTAACCAAATCCAATGGCTGTCCTACCATTACTTGTGAAACACCACCCATAAACCCGGCAATAGAGTCTTTCACTTTGGTTTCAAGACTTTCATCTACCAGGTCATGATCTGCAATTTGCCTTGATTTTGTAGGAATCATTTTTGATTTAGTGGTATCTTTGGAATCTTCTGATGAAGTCGGAATCCAAGCGATATCTTGAACTTGTAGTGTTTTCAGAACCATTTCAAACCAATACTCTTAATGACTTCAATGTATTACTTAAAATTACTTGAATATTCTGTTAGGATTGTTTCGTTGCTGTAATGTTGTTATGTTTGTAGAATGAATATTAGTATGTTTATCGATCTGATGGTCGCACTAGAGTTATCATTGTTGTAATGTATGGATCTTCTTCTCTACCTTTTTTCTTGTTATTTCAATTTCGTACCTAACCAATTAGTATGATGGTTAGTGTTCTAAACTTGTGAATGTGTTCTCCTGGTGTTTAATAAACGAAAAAAAGACTAACTGGAACAGAAGTTGATAATTGATGATGGAACAGTTGAAAACTGCAAGCCGTTCTAACAATTTATAAGAGTGAGAATAAGGTTTATAAAATGTTCAAGACTGAACTTTATTTCGAAACCGGCAAGCTAAAACCGAAAAATTCAGTTAAAATTTGAGTGAATGCAACTCTATTGACTTGATACGAAAGCCAGAAAGAAGCCATTTTAATATTCAAGAACTATTTTGAGGGATATGAAACCTAGTTCTATAAGAACCACTTTGGAATTGATATTACAATTGCCAGGCAATTGATTTAAAATGGAATTCTATATATGGGGAAGTGTCATACGTGAATAGTGCGAACTACTTCTTTTGGTTACTCATAACGATGTAGAATTGATACTCTTCCATATGCAAGTATGTAATAAGTAGCTCAGAATACTTTCGGGCTTGGTTAAGCTTCGGTTATGATGACATTCTGACCCATATGATTTGAACAACATTAAATAAGTTTCTTCTATTATCACGTGTAGAAGAATGTATAAAGGAACGTTTTATGTTATACCTACAGTGAGGTGTAGCAAGAGAAAAAAACTCCTTGCTTCGAAGAGTGAGCACTTTTGTCAACAATGAAACAACTATTCAGGCGAAGTTTTGAACATTTGAATAACAATCTGATCAAGATCATCAATTGGGTTTTCTCATTCTTTTGACGCATTCAGTTCAAAAGAGACTAATAAAGTCCCTTTGATGGACTGATTAGAAAATCACTGGCAGTACAGTGCAACCGTTGTGAACTTAAATTAGGGTTTATGATTTTTTCCTGTTTCGTTTGTCTAAACTTATTTAAAGTTTTAGTAAAAGCCGATCAGATTCTCTTTAAATGGCGCGGACCGAAACCTTAATCGAATTTAAACTGCAACTGTAACTGTTCGAGATGGGCTTTCAAAGATGCTTTGGTAGTTTATGGATGATTACAAACAATTCCATAGTTATAACAGTGCTTTAAATGACTTTTAGGCAGCTGCCAAAAGAGTATAAGACTAATTTGAGTAAACACTTAGTCCTTATATTGTGTCAGAGCGCATACATCCTATATACAGTAAGTTCATTTCATCTTCTATAAGCCATTACAAGGGAGAGAAGAGTCATCGTGAAAGAATTATACCACTAGCTTTTACAATCAACCAGCAATTAGAATTCAAATAGTAACATAAATTTTGTATAACCATGTTGGCTAACGAATGATAGATTTGTCTTGATATTAATCATCCGGTAATATCTCTTTTTGAAGTTCTTGTTTTCATTTCTCATCATCTTTCGGAGTGGATGCTTCAAGAATAGATCCCTTAATCATTCTGTATCCACTTAATAAACCTGAAATTATACCGCTTGTTTTTTGAACATATGGAGGAAATTTCAATTTAAACACATCAATACTACAGTACAGAAGATCATTCATCAGATTCAATATCTCCAGCTTCATCATGTACTTTTCATTCAATATTTGTTGCCTTCTTATATCGATTGAATAAAAGATATCACCTTCTTTTGTTTGGCCATTGAGTACATTCAGCCCTCTTGAATATTCCAGATTTTCTAATCTCACTTTATTCTCATCAACGAATAGTCCTTGAAATATATCCATGATACCTCTATTACCTTCGTCATCATCGTTCTGATTTCTCTTCTTATTATTTGAGACCACAACACCTAATAATTCATTTTTTAGTAAAGCTTCATGATCTAGTAGTTTTAGTTTTCTGTTGCAGCGAGCGATCTTTTGAACGTTCTTCTTCAAGGAAAAGATGATCGTCACAAGCCATGCTTTGCTAGCTTGATTAGATGCAAAATCAGAAATTCTTTCGTTCTTTATTAATCCTAGGCTTGTGAGCAAATATAAATCATCAAAAAATGTGTTAATAAACTCAATTATTTCTATGAATTGAGACTCTGGATCGTTTATGCTTATTAAAAATTTCTTTAACCTTGTGACCATCATCCAGACAAAAGATGTATCAGTAGTGCCATTTCGTGTAATGGTTTTCCCTTCCTTTCCTGCAACTCTGCCTGTATCTCCTGCTGATTTTTCTGGTTTCTTCCTCGTCGCCCAAGCGGCAATTTGACTGGTATAAAGCAATAATCGTACTAGGTCATCCTTTGCATCAGCTGCATGGCTTAAAGCATTGAAACTACTAGCACATTTTGATGGTTTGATCATTTGACTCATACTGATGGTTGCGCTTTATCTTATTCCTACTCTCAGAAACCATCACAAGCTTACACATAGCCTCAATTTCTACAAACCATAACTTTTCAAAAGACAAGAAGTCCTCGAATCTATTATCTACAGTATACGATTCATTTGGCTCTCATGGTACCTCAATCTGTCTTTCCCTTTATGCTGAGTTTAATATCATGTTGGACTGAGAGGAGTAGCTGTGAGAAGTTTGGGTGCATGTACGCGCAAAGTGACAATATGTATGAATATGTATCACATGCATGAACCGAGGTCAAAGCACAATCGGGGAATATTCTAAAGATGATAAAACGTAAGCCTCATTTATATCTTCAGAGTCGCCCCATTATCTCTCATCTCATTACAGGGTGTATACTCCTTCATTCAGCAGTCGATAAATAAACCAAGCAAAGGAAGTAACAGAAACAACAGTATTAACACTGCCTTATGGCATTATATATTTACTTTATGATTGATCATTGGTCGAGAAGAAGACGTTCGCTAGTGAGGAAATGAGAGACAGGCGGCAAGTTGATTTTCCTGTTCTATAGGTGGTTTTGTTTGATTCTCTAGAATAGAATTGTACTTTTTTATACAGTTGTTCTATCTTTCCTTGGGCTTAGGTCAAGCTACATCTGATACTTCTACATATACATCTGGAGGAATTTCTCTTAGAGTATTACAGCAATGGAGCTTTTATCATCATCCTCAACAAAGCTTTTCTCTTTCAAAGAAGAATTTGAGAAAAGAAGCAAACAGAAGAAACATAGCGAAGAAGAAAACCATGACAACCATGATGACTATTTAAATCCTGATCCTAGACTGATAGATGACTTCATTAACAACAAGAAAGTAAGATTCAAATTATTAGATTGAAACCAAATGAAACTCCTTTTGTCTTTTTCATACTAACATAATCATCAGGAGTTTTTCGCTAAGCTGAAGTTTTCATACTTGGAACAAGAAACCAAAGAAAAGTTTCTGAGAGCTATTCTCAATGATCCACCGATATATGTAGAACAATCTGGAATTGATGAACTGGAAGCTAAAAATGATGAACTTAAGAAAGAGCTGAAAACAAAGAAAAGAAAAACTGAGTTGCAACAAGAGGAAATAGAGAGCAAAGCTAAAAAGCTCTGTTCTGTTTATGATGAATTAACTATCAAAAGAAAAGAGATAGGTAATATGAACAAAGAGTTACAAGAAATGGAAAATGAGATACAGCGGTTGGAATCTGAAGAGTTCAACGACGGACCTAAGAATGATAGTGAATCGGTTCTATTTGAAAAGATCTCCGGAATATTCAAAGGTTCTGATATCTCTTTTACTCAATCAGACTTCAATTCTTCAATTCTTTTACAGAACCTTCTTGATAAAGAGAAAGAAAAACAAACTGAAATGGAGGATAGTTTGTCAGTTAATAATGAAAAGCAACAAAGCTTAGAGAAGGAAAAGCAACAGCTGAAAGCGGAGCTGGAAAAAAAGCACGACCTCAATAATAGATATACAGTTAAAGCAAATGAGAGTGTGGAATCGAAAAAAGTGTTAGATGAACAAAGTACTAGTTTACCAGAGAAAGAAAGCACAAGAAGATATAAACAGTATGAAAGTACGGGTTATAAATTCAAATCGTTAATAAATTTATGGGAATCGAATTTTGTTTCTGTTGGAGATGTACATGTTAAAGAATTTACTCCTGATAAACAGAGCTCGCTATATAGTGGCCTTGATGATTCCCTACGGAAATATTTGTCAAATACGTATTATGAGGTAAGATTTACTATTAAAGATTATAAGTTCACAGTGACTGTCAATTACAATTTTATGACAATTATTGCCGTGTCTGTTACTGAGATGGATCATGCCATCAATGAGAATAGCATAAATGAAGCAAAAGATAAAGCCAATAGCAAGCTAACATCATTTGCACTGGGTATTTTTATTGAGRAGGTATCGAAACATTTATAATCCTTCTATATTGATCCTGGTTTCGCTTTATTTTCATTCCTACAGATGTCGTTTCCTTGATATCATTTATATTGCATTGTATTATAGTACTGTATATTATTAGGTTATGTTAAAGCATTTTTGCTCTCTATTCTTTATATACATATGAGCCTGTATTTTCCAGAAATCAGCTGTCCCGAAAGAAAAAAATTAAGAAATGAAACATGAAAAATGAATGCAAAGGTGAGTTGTGAAACTAGAAAGTACCCTTATTATATATATATATATATATTTTACTATCACAAGCTTTCAACCAAATGTTTTGAACCCCAACTCCTCTGAGCCACCACCAGAGTTTCTTCTTCCCCATCCTTCAGGTTGCCTTCGCAAAAATGCACCAACAGCACCTAGAAATCCTTCATGACGTAAAAAGTATGCTTTCTTGACTCCTTCAGACCAGAAATTGATAGCGTATGAAAGGGTGTTCATAGTCTGAGGATGCCCACGAATATATGAACCTCCAAAATATATATGTTCCAAACTATGTTTTTGAGCTTGTAAATAAGCAATTTGACCAATATTATTTGAGATGGCGTATAGTAAAGATCTTGATATATCTTCATCGTTGAATTTAGCTAATCTTTCGACTTTGGTCGATTGTTTATTACTATGATGTTCGTGTTGATGATCATGGCTATCAAATGAATTCTGACCTGTTGCCTTTTTGAACACTTTACCAAACGATGATGCAATCGTTGTGGCTTTAAGCCCAATTCTTGAATAATCTGTGCCGTATATATCACCAACTAACATATCAACATTGGCGTTATTACCGTTACCTGCCATTTCTAACATTTCGTCATATGAATCAGCATCTGTAAGCAATGACAATAATCCCCATAGTGTACCCCCACCTAACGATGAGCCACCAATTCTTTTAAATTGTTTTGGTCCTATGACTTTGATCATACTGACTCCTGAACCTATGTTAACTAGTAGATACGGATATATGTTTGGTCTTGCTTCAACAAATTGCATTGGATTGTCTTCTGAGTAAACGAAAACCTCTCCAGGGATTTCAGTAATAAAAAAATCCAATCCAACTATTAAACATTCCATTTCGTCCTCTTGAATGACTTTCACCTGTATTTCGTTTGTCATCAAATCATAAAATTTATGTGCACCTCCACCAGTAGCCATTATTGTCATCCGCTTGCTGGATGAGATTTTACTGTCATTTTTCTCACTTTCATGCCCTCCTATTAGATTTTTCATAAAAGCTATACATTCATGTAGTTTATCCGTTTCAAATTTGATGAAATTCAATCGACCACCTCTTCCACTTGGGTCTTTGGTGAAATATACGACTTTAGCCAGCGATCCACCAATCTATTAAAAATTGTTAGTTAAAAATCCCGGAGAAGAGAACCATTAGACTGATGAATAACAAATTCAAATGTATAATTTTTAAAAATTGCCAACATACATCAACAGCTATGTGAGAAACTTCATCCGTCTGATGAGGTAAAGCTATATCTTTAGTCTCTGGAGGCGTGGAACTAGAAATACTGTTCCCATCACTATCTGTATCCTCGTAATCATCTACAATGAATGCACCAGCAACATTGATTTGAATTGCTCCAGGATATAATATTTTCTCATAATCTGACGATGAATGAGCTCCCGATGACCCATGATCTACTACTTCCAACACTGATCCCTGTTCTCCTGCCTTTCGACCTGACACAGGCATACTGAACGCTTCTTCAGGGTTGAACTCCACTTGTTGATTGATTACTGGCATTTGCTTACAACCTCTAATAGCTTCAGAGGTAATGAAATGATTGTATTTGTCTCCAACCCAGTGAACAGGAGATTCATGAAGCATCCTTATATTCACAAATAATAGTCCTTTTCGTTTGTATCCTTCGTTTCGTGTCCTTTTTTTTTGTCACTTTTTCTTTTTCGTTATTTTTTTACTTGCTTGGTTGAATCCGAATATTGTCACAGTAGATACCTTACAAGTTTGTCACGCGAGAGAGACATATATATGACATTGTTGGGTAGAGATTGGCCGTATGGGATAATAAGATAGAAAAGAGAGTAGTTGATAAGTAATACGAAAGGTTCGAAGAAAGAGAAACAGAAAAAATAGATCATGAAATTGCTGTGTGATGAAATATCCAACTTATAGGAAAGTATTATACATAGCATTCTAACGCTTTTGAGTGACTTGAATATTTAAATTCCTCGGGAGTCTGGGGATTATTATACGGCTTAGAGAGCGTGACAAAAATGTGGAGAAAAGGGTCTGTTATAACTGTGTTTTTATGGAGATAAGGGCCGGAAAGGGACCACAACTAAGGGTCTGTTGAATGAAAAGCCTCTCATTTCGGAGAAATGGGTGAAAGAGTGACTGAAGTAAACGGAATGATTGAAACTTGAATGGATATCTATGGCTTCATAGATAAGAAATCATTGTTGAGATATGAAAGTGTGTCTCTACTGGAGTTACATGTCGCTCATAGCTGGAGAAAAGAGTTTGCTAGGAAATGGTGCTCAGGAAAAATGCTTTGTAAGAGTAATAATGCGTACTAGATAGTACTGCATGGAGTGGTATGAAGTGAATGAAAGTAGAATAGATGGCAGAAATTTGCATATATTTTGATGAAAATTAATGCTATTCATTAAAGGACCTGCAGATAGTTTAAGCGTTGTATTGATTCATAAAAGACTTCTTCAAAGTGAATGATGAGTATACAGCGATAGATAGTATTTGTCGTGCCGAGGTTGAAAAGCTTACAGGGTAGGCGGGAAGAGGAAGGGATATATGCCGGGAATAAATCGATGGAAATGATAGTTGTTATATAAATGAGTTAACTGATTTTGACAGACAGTTCTATTCAGATTTCAATACATTTCCCTGGTTAAGTGTAGTAAAATGTTGTAGTTGTGCTCTCTATTGATTGTCAGTTAAAGGATCTCTGATTCTTTTCAGACTTTCTATGTATGACACCACTTACTCATAATGATCACTACGGTGAGACGCGAACTACTAAAAGTTGAATCTTATCAAACGCCATAATCCATACAGATATATGGTCTTGTCAAACGATCAATCAATAAAACACTCAATGATTGCAATTCCAGTAAACTCAAACAGAAAATGTGTTGACATCTTGGATAACTGGATAAGGCGTAGCTTGCTACTTACCGGAGATGTGCGATAGGTGTATGAATCTTGGAATCCACCAGGCACGACTAGATGAATCGGGGAAGCAATAATTTACTATCTGACATAATGTTCCGTTACATTAAATTCAATCATCAATTTTCTACTTTTCCTCTCAACAAGATAACAATATGGTAGTCTTCCCAGTATCCAGTCTAACGAACCCCACACGCGTACTGGACATTTATTTCTTTCATCATTCACTCTAACAATGCCATTTAAATCCACAGAAATCCATCTATCTCATCGTCCATAATCAACCTATAATCCAAATTTACTTATCTTTCTCGGTTTATTTGATTCTACCATCTTCTCTCATGTCACTCTTCTTTTATCCTTTCTCCCTAAGTTTCCTTCTCTCACGTGCAGATACTTAAGTTATCACATAATCAGAAATTCACTTTTTTCCAGTTTCACTTGAGGATTTTTGGCTGGAAGGTCCCCAATAACCAATACATTAAAGTGTGTAAAAGCCTTATGAATAGAAAGAATGAGGAAAGTGTTTATTATCTCGAGCAGTTGAAAGTAAAATTTTCGCTGTAAGTCAGACATTCGTGTTGTTATACATGATTTGGCAATAACAAAGTTAGCTACTTGTAGTGAAATAAATAAGAGTAGGAAAGATCAAGGTATACAAACAGTTGATATAGTTTGATAGGCTTATCCTACATTAAAATAGATAATAAGTATTTCATGATTGGTTGAGTGGTGGATATTTTGAAGCAAGAAAGGAAGTAAGCAAAAAGGAAGAAAGGAAAGAAAAAAAAGCGTTAACGCAAGAGAGTGCTCAATTTGAACACAAAGTACGGGGAACAAAGTGTTTTCTGATTGAAAGTGAGTTGGGCGAACTGTAGTATCAGTAGAAGTATCTATAGCAAGTTACGACACCAAAAGAGGGAGACCTTTTAATCGATAATGAACTGATCAAAGAAACATTCTGTTAATGATAGCTACATCTGGTAGAAAGAATAGATTAAAGAGGATTCGGAGCAAATAGCAGAGTGGCGATAGGAAAATAGATAATCAATTTGGTTAACAGTCATACCTTGTTTGTTTGAGCGTTTATATAATACTTGTGTTGTATGCTACGTTATGTTATGGTATGCTCTGGTGAACCCTTGATTTGACATTACAATAAACGAAACACATAAAAGAATTACTCATAACCATAATAATAATAATGAGTCCTAATARTAAATCAACAAATGGTGGAAACACTACCAATTCAAATCCAGCCAATTCCTTTGCCAATACCACAGACACTAAACCAGCGGGCGTTGATACTAGTGATAACAACACTACTACTAATAATAGCGAGAAAGATTCATCAGGAAGAAGTGGTAATTTAATTGTTAATAATCCCGGGGGAACTTCTGTTCATTGTTCTGGTACTAAAAGAAGGTCAACAGCATGTGATAACTGTCATCAATTAAAAGTGAAATGTATCCCTGCGGATATCAATAATCCATATGGCACCTGTTCTAGATGTCTCAAAGGTAATAAGGTTTGCATATTTAATATGTCACTAAGAAGAAGAAAAAGAAGAAAGAAGGACCAGGAAGATTCTCATGACTCAGATAACGTTTCTGAAGATTCTAAGCAGGATGATTCATCAAATGAAAGAGTTGCTGTGTTGGAGAAAAAGATTGAGTCTCTGATAGCTGCACTTAATGCTAAGAATCAAGAAGCTCAATTCAAAGAATTACAATCATTTAATGGATTATATCCTTCACAGAACATATCTTTACCTTATTCCAATAATCTACCTTTATCATCACCTGCATCTGACTCAAGGCTATCTAGTAATAGTGTTCCAGTGTATGGTACTACTAGGTCTGCTAATACTATTCAGTCGATTTCTCCTTCTATCGAGTCAATCAACAAAAATGTAACATATTTTCCTTTAGCTGCTACTCCTTTGGCTCATTCGATGTCTTTACCACCAGCCCCAGTGGCGGGGACTTGCTTCAATCCCAATATTGACCCTATTAATCGCATATCTAATTTACAACATCATTATCGGGCGTCTTCTCCATTACATTCTGGTGCAACCTCCAATCCAATGTATACACAACCGCTATCATCATCCCGATTATCTTATGGCTATAATAATAACGTTCCTATAACAAGTAATAATATTCCAGGCGCTCCTACGGATCAAGGAACTCATGCTATTGAATCTTCAGCTACTCCTAAGGCTATCAAGACTACAAAAGAATCATATCCAACAAAAAAACAGGGGCAGCAACAAAATCTTGATCAGAATCCAAATATCATGTTGGATCCTACTTTCAAACAAGAGCAAGAAAGTAATGGTAGTACATCAAATAAATCAAGCAGCAGATTTCATAAAATGAAAACAGGCGTTGATAGGCAAAAAGAAAAAGCCAAGTTCTTAAGATTATTTCAACTTTTATCCTCATTGAAATCATTAAGGCTTCAGACGTTAGAATCAAAACTGTTTCTCGATTGCATAGGACAGATGAACTCATATCAAGGATTCTTTCCTGGTGGTCTCTTGGATGAAGAAGAAGCGAAATTGCGTTTGATGAAGTACCAAACAGTCATTTATCCTCGACATCCTGTTGTTAAGATCAAAGAACAATATAACTATAATATCACCGACTTTAAGAATAACGAGCCTCTATTGTTTCTTGCAGTAATGGCAGTATCATCAATATGCATGGAAAACCAATCGGAAGAATCCTTGAAGAAAAATGTGGAAATTGAAGGAATTGCGTTTCAAGCCATAGCTTGGAATGTTATTATTGTTGGCAATAAATCATTAGATATTCTAGAAAGTATCCTGTTGCTTGGTTTTTGGTATAATTCACCAGAGCTTTTCCAACAGAGAAGGTCACATATAATCAATGATTTGTGTGTTTCTATGGCTAATGATTTAGGAATCACTGCCAAAAGGTTCGGGTCAGGTAATGTGAATTGTAATCTACTGAAAAGTGAAATCAGTAGTAACAGAAGTATTTTATTAAGGTATAATAATAGTGGAACTGATGACAACAATAACAATGGTAACAATAATATAAATATTGGAAATGGCAACAATGGTTTTGATACTGCTCCAAATTCTAGTGTCAATTATGAATCAGACGGAAAAAGGAGGACTGGAGTTAATATTATCGGTAATACTTTTCCTACTACTAATCACACTATTTTACAGAATAGTTCAGTTAGAAGCAGAGTTAGCCGGAAAATGGCATTATGCACATACTACTCAGGTGTCACAATATGTATATTGATCAGGAAGTATATAAGCGTATCTTGGGACGAATATTTAGAAGAGTGCTGTGAACTTCTAGAGGATCCTAATTTTGGCTCTGAAGAGAGTTTTGATTTAAGTAGCCGAACTGCCAAGCCATTAACTAAGAGTCAATTGGCATGGTTGAGAGATTATAGGGACGATGTGCGTATCGTTGCGTTTGCAAGGCTAAACTTCATTTTGGAAAAAATACACAGACTATTTAGAATGAATTCTGATATAGATAGCGACGAGGACGAGTTCAGGTTTTTCTTCTCACAGGATCCAACAGTAATTCAGGAAACAGTCGACCGATTACAAAGAGAAATTGACTGTGTTCACGGTTATAGAAACGAGAAGATGAATGAACTAATGAGTTTTGTTAATATGAATGCTGATGAGGAAGGTAAAGCTTTCTTCAACGAATATGACTGCGACCCTCGTCAATTCAATAGTTTTTGTTATTCTGTTCAAGCATCGTTATATGAACCATTTGTATACAGTTTCGTTAGAGGTCAAATTCAAAAGCAGAATAGAGAAATTGACGAGAATGAAGTTGCGAATAGGCCAAGATTTTATCTCTATATTCAAAGATGTTCTGAAATGTGTATTAAATCTTTATACCAGTTTATTTTCATGTCAACAGAAGATATAGCTGTCCTGCCTGTTGCTGCTGCCAGTCGTATGATATACATATCAGGCATGATTCTCCGTCTAAGGTTTCTTATGCGCACTGTTGACTATTTTTTCTATGTTGAAGAAGATGATGGGGAAGACCATTTTGATGAATCACTGGATCATGAGAATGTCGGAGCTGGAATGGGACCTTCTTCAGCAACTGGTCGAACTCCAGTGTCAGTGATTAAGCATGACAATAGTGTTGAAACGTTCTCAGATGTCAATTTTACTCCTGATAGATTATTGCAAGAAAATACTGCCTTGGTGCCCTTGAAAGCTGTGAGGTTGGTATCGAAGATCAGCAATTTGATGCTTGCTACATATGAGGAGTATTCAGGTGGAACTTTCATGTTGAAAATTGGGTTTCTAATTGGCCTTTTCCTTCGCACATACATCACGCAGATTGATACGTTCAATAATGCAGGTATGCTTGGGAAAGATGTTCCAATTGGCTCATCAAAGAATCCTTTCACTGATATGACGTTTAATGGTCATCTGAAAGAAGTAGAACGGGAAACACTACAGTTATCAAAGCAACAAGAAAATCAAGATGCTTTTCAACGAGAACAGGAACAGCAGCAAGGACAATTATCAGGAGACTACAATAACTATCCTATGAATAATATAGATAGCTCCAGAGATACAACTAATCAACAGACTGAAGGAGAAGGACTACAGAACGTTGATCAGATTTCTCAAACAGTGAATGGCAATCCCGATGACAATGGCGATCTTGGCTTAGGGGATTATGGGGCACAGTATTCCAATGCTATTCAGAACATTGAAAATGACTTGAATTACAATTTTACTGACTGGCAATATACTGATGAGTTCTGCACTGATTTACTATTCAATATGGAGTTCTCCGATCTTGCATAGTTTCTGGAACTATAAGAAGGTATTGGGGTGGTTGTTTTGGTTTTAATTACTTTTGATCTTGATTTTGAGCTTGACGTTGGCAGTTTATTGATATTGTCGAAGGAAATTAGTTTTGTGGTGGTTATAGACATTGGCTTGTTTATCAGACAAATAGATATGTCAATGCTGCTTATTGCTGAAATGATGGCCACAATATGAAAGTAACCTACCTAACTGATAAAAACGGTAGTAAGCTACATCGTCAGTAATATATCATACACTCTCTAAATATGAAATCGCATTCTGATACTCCGAGGATCAATCAATAATAATTAATATATTATAATTCTAATACTATAGTGTTTATTCTATAATGCTAATACTATAACGCTAAGACTATAACGGTAACTTCTATCTCTAATTTGAATAAGCTTCATAGCTGAACATTTAAGTTTTACTCCTAGGGTTAAGGTTTCAAACCTAACGCCCCTTTCTGCATGTAGATGTATGTAACTCTAAATAAGTTGACTCAAAATTTGATATGGGGCGTTAGAAAATGTATTTATTTACATATATGAAACAACAAACACACCGTTTGAGCGGTTATAACTATCAAGACTCTAGTTATTTATTCTGGTAGTATGAAAGGTATACTAAAAATTAGTTGATATACAAGGGTGCTTAGGCTTACTTTATAATCTATATTCAGACTACCTGTTGAAATGTCATCAACAAGTAGACACCAGCCAAGTGATGTGCCCCGAGAAAGAGTTATTCATGAGCACGAATCCATGAATAAACGAAGAAATCAAGAGGTTGATACGCCCAACGAAAAGAGGCCGGGAGTAAAAACGGATGAAAAGCTGAGACACTCGACGCTGATAAAAGATACTTTGGAAGTAATTGTATCTTTATTGGTATTATCACTCTTAGGATCATACTTCATCACATCGACATTCACTTGGGGATATGATATAAAAGCTACAAATCTACATTATCTGAAGTTTCGTTTATTTCACCCAAGTTTGATGGAGTTCACGGACGAAGAGCTTGCTTTGTATAATGGTAGCGATCCTAATTTACCTATATATGTTGGTGTTCTGAATAATGTATATGATGTTTCGGCGAATAGAAGGATATACGGACCAGGTGGAGGCTATAGTGCATTGGCTGGGAAAGATGCCGCTAGAGTTTTTGTTACAGGATGTTTCAACAAAGAAGATGAGCTGACTTACGACCTTAGAGGATTGAATATGAAAGATGCTACCCAACAATTGACTGGTTGGCAGAAATTCTATGAGACAAATCCAAATTACTTCAGAGTAGGTACTGTTCATCATAAGGTTCCAGAGGGGGATCCACCAACACCTTGCCAAGGGTTACGAAAACCTGGTGGTATTTGAATACGAAGCAAGTGGAATGATTGATCTGTGTTACAGAATCAATGGCAATCATTTAACGTATGTAGCTGGTCAAATAGACATTACCATCATTCCCCTTTTCATAATACGTTAATTGAAGGTTAGTTCTCCAGTTATCTGCAACAATATGTCTAATTATGCATGTACTATTTTAAGTACACCGTATTTACACATTTGGAATCATGATCTCAATTATATAAGCTCCTTGTTTTTTTCTTTTGATGTTCATTATAACCAGATGAGCTAGAACAAAAAATATTTAAAGTAATTGCAGCATACTCAGAAAAGACCATGAGTTTGATTGGATATTGCTGTTAACTCGGTATCTCTAGGCATCTTTAATATAGATTGTGGCTTAGCTTCCTAATGCGGTAGGAAGCGCCTCATCACATATTCTATTCATTTGTTCCTAGTATTGAACATAAATTTGAGTCTTATATTCATACTTCTTTATCCAATTGTTGCCTGAATTTAGGGTCAAATCAAGTCACTTTTATTGTAAGTGGAATGGCATTTGACTAATAAGCTCATACAATAAGCTTGTATAATCTACCACCAGCCAATTCACCATCTAGACTCGCGTTATAAACTAGTTCTGAATAACTTCTGGAATGAACCAGATAGTTTTTCTACGGATATAAAAAAAAGCATAATCACCCACTTCTTTTCCTTCTTTTTACTATTTCATTATAAAATCGAAAAAGTTTACATGATATAGTCTTTTGGTGGCCTCGTCCATATTCGTAAATGCATATAAATATTCACTCTCTGTTCACTCTCTGATAATGGAGTTTACTACATTTACTTTCAGCGATGTGGCGCAGTGGAAGCGCGCAGGGCTCATAACCCTGATGTCCGTAGATCGAAACTACGCATCGCTATGTTTTTTTGTCTTTCGTTTACTTTTCTACATGCCATCTTTCAATTAATTTTCTTTATCGTTGGGTTTCTATAGATCATATACTGTAAAATAGTTCAGGAATTATCTGGTTTTTATATTGTAAAGTGATCTAGGTGTTTTGCTCAAAGGAAACGTATGAATGGCATATAGCGCACAGATGTACTGACTACATTAAAACGATAGTGAGAGCACATAAACACTGACAAATGAAGACTACTGCTACTTTCTAGTATTTAAGGAAAACTAGACAAGATAATAAATGGACTATTCCCGGTAAAGATATATAACTGTAATGAAAATCCCCTATGTTCAAAAATAGTTACTAATATACATGACAATGATAACGAACGACAAAAACCTGTTCATAAAGCTTTGAAAAATGAAAGAATGAATAAATTGTAACATCCAAAAAAGTAACCGCCCCAACAGAAAAACCTCAATGTTTTCATATCAGCAGCCAAATAGAACCTCCCAGTAGAACAATACCAATTACTGCAGTAATTATAGAAGCACCAACAATATCACCAGTGTCAAGATCTAATGGTTCAGGATTGAAAGCTCTAGAAGCACCGGCATTTGGATCTCCAATAGATGTACCACCAGTGGAAGCTGTGACAGGTGGTGGTTTGGTCCACACTAGTAAATTCGTCATAACTTCTAGAGCGCACATTTGTTCACCTAAACCATAGAAGCCATCCCAACCGTCTTCGAACCAATTTAATCCACAAGTAACACCGTCAGTACCACCAGAACAACTCCTGGCAGCAGCTTCTGCCGATGTTTCTAACCATTCTCTAGCGGTTCCGTTGATTTGAGGGACCATTAATGAGGTCAATCCTAAGAATCTTGAGAAAATCGCCTTGAAAGATCGTTGATCATTGTTACAAGTTAATACTGGTTGACATGCTGCTTCATACATAACTGAATTGTTGAAGAAAACTGAGGCACTAAAAATTAATTTCTCAGTTCTTTCTAACCATTTCTCATCTTTAGTATAGTTATACATATATGCACTACCACTGAACATCAAGGCAGCATTGTAACTCCATTGCAACATATCGATATCATCACAACCAGATTCAATACCAGCACCATCATACACTAACCACCAGTCATCATTTACAGTGATAAGGTTATGCAAAACTAACCAATCCCATACTTTATCTGCCCATTCTGCAAATGTATCATTATTAGTGTATCTAGCTAATCGAGCACCTAAATGGAATAAGGAACCATTAGAAACAGTATTCTTGTAGTTGTATCCTGAATTCCAAGCAAAAATTTGCCATCTTAAACCACCATAGCAATGCTCTTCATCCCATCTAGAAGCCATAGTATTAAACACTGCTTGAGCAAGATATAACCATTGAGGCTCCTCAGGATCAGGATCAGGGAAGTTTCTTTCACAGGCTGTCATAACAGTGAAGCCCCAAAATGCTTGATCGTCATTTCCTTCAGTTGTTGATTGATTTGCAGGTACATAATCCCAGTTGTCCCCAACTTGGTATAGCAAAGCCTGACGGATTTGATCATTGTATTGATCATCACCCGTGTAAAACCAATAATCAATCATACTGTTCCAAGCAGAACCTGCTTCCCACCAATAATAAGGATCAGCAAACATACCAATAGGTCGTCCAGGGTCTAATCCATTGTAATAATCCATTAAACCATGGGCTACAGTCTTTGATGCATCTTTGATTGATTGAATGCTATTGACATCAAGTTCAATTGCTTCACTCAATTGAAGTTGGGTCATAAGTCCAAGGAATAGACTTAATATTGACGTGAACAGCTTCTCTGAAATGATATTGTGCCTGTATATCATTTTCAACTATTATCTTATTTTGGTCTATAGATTCATGAATGTCTTGTGAAGAACACGATATTCGCAATCAAACTGTCAAATTAATGAATAGCTTCTGCTTCTGTTAAACCAAACAGCCTGTATTTCTACCCAACAATTTTACCAAAATGATTAAATCTACAAGAAATCTATATTTATTCCTGTTCTCTAAGCTCTCTTCTAATAACTCTTGCGTTTTACTCTTCGTTCTTCTGTACGTCCAAAGATTTCCAGTTATGAACAGACAAACGCAACTAACACTTCTGAAAGACTTCCTTGTATTCTATTTATAATGTATTCTCAGCTGCATCAGATTTCTTCCTTTATCTAATGTAACTCATATAACAAAGCTTCCTGCTACAAACAATCGGTCATACAATTGTTAACAAGCTCTTCCGTAGAGCAAGCAAATATAAAGAAAGGAGACAAACCCATTTTTAACGGTGAACAATTAGTAGGTGAAAGTCCGAATAGATCTTTGCGTGTTATTTTTTGTCAATAGAAAAAACTTGTTGATTATTTTTCTTCTGGCGTAAGACTTTAAAGAGCCAAGAAAAGCTAGAGGCAGTTGAGAAACTATAACCTGTCGGAGAGATGAGGAAAGGTTTGAAGGGAAAGGGATATTCAAATGCCCGAATTTTATCCTAGAAGCTGGTGTGAAGAGTATTTGAATGTAATCCTATGAAATGCAAGGTTAAATGTTCAATATTCTGTAACAATGATTGAATTTTGTTGGAATCAATGATGATTAATGGTGATAGTTGAAGGACCGTTGAGAAAGCAATGAACAATAAGGTTCTGAAGGGAAAATATAATGCGTTAGAGTTTGGGGTTTAGGGAAACTTTTACATAATGGTCGAAAATAAGTTGAAAGTTTATTTGAAATTTGTGGTGAAAGTGGAGGGATGAAAACATGGCTGTGCTCTATGAGGAAATGAATATTTGCTTCACTAGCAGGTAAAAGAAGAGTGTTTTTTTTTTGCCAATGTTAGAGTATTAGAGTCAGAGAATAGTAAAARTTTGTCTTTCTTTAACAGGATGACATGAAAGATTCTCTTACCGTGAAAATCATCCATTGTGCGAAAATCACTGATTTGTATGAGTGATATGTCACGATATATTTTGGGTTCTCTTCATATGCAGGTTATTAACTACATGAACTTTGTTGCTGTTAACACATACACTGAAGCAACTTGACGGCTTCTTCTAATTAGTCGAACAGCTATTTGAATAGTAACAAAAATACTCTTTCTACTATAAGAATATATTAACAGTTTACTCTTTCCCAAATATTTATCACTTGTTCCTGTCTGCAGCATTCTTACTAAGTCTTGAGAGTGCACGGTTTCAACATTCCGTATAGAGATTGTTCAGACCCTGTACCCCAAAGTTTCCATTCGTTAACAGGAAGCAAAGTTCTTGGCACCTAATCTGTATCAGCTGCGCGTCACAAAAGGTGCATTTGGTGATTGTCTCTTTGTAATTGTCATAGAGATGGCATATAACCATTCCTGTTGAAGTCAATCAGTATTTCTTGGAACGCGTCTTGAATCGGGACAAATAGTCCTAAATTGTATGACAATAACTTCTTTTATCTTCTCATTATGGCATATTCCTTATCAGAGAGAATAGCCATATAATATTATATTATAACATAATCATTTATAACTTCTTTTTCCGTATCACTTCATCATTAATTAGTTCCACTCATTCTATTAACACCCCATTTTTGTTGCTGCTAAACAAAGTACATGTAACCCCTTGTTTTCATTGCATAAATATTGCAGATTATTGCAGTAAATAGCAAGTTTCCATCCGAAACTCAACCAACTGGTAGTCATCACAACTAAGACCGTTGTGACTCTTATACCTTTCATAATAGACTCAAATCCAACTATGGGTTCATCGATTGAAAACAAACTGAATAGTAGCTGACAATTCACTGGATCATAGTATCTTGCGTTTGTTCTACATTTCTCTGTAGATGCTTTAAACAAGTCCAACAGTCAAAAGCTCAACACAAGAAACATTGACAAAGATATGGCATGTGCCTCAAGAGCATTCCGAGCGACCAGTCGGTCCTTCAGCCGAAATCTAAGGGCCTATTCAAGGAATTTTACTTATTTCAATGTCTCATCGAATTTAAAATCAAGACATTATTCAACCAGTACTGACCTTTCTACTGAGCCAGTCACAGAGTTCATAGTAGAAAAACCAGCGAAAGAGTACCATCCTGAGAACGTGAAAAGTTTGTACGCAGGTTTAGAACAAGATGATTTTCTTGATTCGGGCTATCCAGATTATGTGAAATTGATTTTAACGTCCCGAGTTTATGATGTTATTGACGAAACACCTGTTACTTATGCTGTATCACTTTCTCATCATACAGGTTCAACCGTTATGCTCAAGCGAGAAGATCTCCAACCAGTTTTCTCATTCAAGCTTCGAGGTGCATATAATATGATGGCCAAGCTTCCATCAGAATTACGTAACAAAGGTGTTATTGCTTGCTCTGCTGGTAATCATGCTCAAGGTGTCGCTTATTCAGCTAAACATTTAGGTGCTAGAGCTACAATTGTCATGCCTGTTGCAACTCCTTCAATTAAGTATCAGAATGTTTCCAGACTTGGTTCTCAAGTTGTTTTGTACGGAGATGACTTTGATTCAGCTAAGACTGAATGCAACCGTTTAGCTGCTGAGCATGGTTGGACTAATATCCCACCTTTTGATCATCCATATGTTATTGCTGGACAAGGAACAATCGCTTTAGAATTGTTGAGACAAGTTAATGCCGAGAAAATAGGTGCTATATTTTGCGCTGTTGGCGGTGGTGGTTTAGCTGCTGGAATCGCTTCTTATATTAAACGTTTGGCTCCCCATGTGAAAGTCATTGGTGTTGAAACTTACGACGCTGATGCAATGGCTCAATCTTTAAGACAAGGTGAGCCGGTTACTATTGAAGACGTTGGTGTATTTGCTGATGGCACTGCAGTTAAGGTACCTGGTACCGAAACATTCAGATTATGTCAAAAATTCGTTGATGAGATCATTCTTGTTTCTACTGATGAAATATGTGCCGCAATTAAGGATATTTTCCAAGATACTCGCTCAATTGTTGAGCCTTCCGGTGCAATGAGTGTTGCTGCAATGAAGAAATATATTGAACTTCATCCAGAAATCGACCATTCTTCCAAAACTTATATCCCTGTTTTATCTGGCGCTAACATGAATTTTGATAGATTACGTTTTGTATCGGAAAGAGCGAGATTAGGAGAAGGGAAAGAAGTATTCATGTACGTGCGTATCCCTGAGGAACCAGGCTCGTTCCAAAAGCTTCATTCCATTATTTATCCAAGAGATATCACTGAATTCTGTTATAGATTTAGCGATAACCAAGGCACATTGAATCCTGATGGTTCAGCTGCTGGTGAGGCATATGTTTATACATCATTTTCGGTCAGAGATCGAAAGAAAGAATTAGGACAAGTTATGACTGAGTTGAAAGAAAATGGATTTGAAGGACAAGATATTTCCGAGAACGAAATGGCAAAGACCCATGGTCGTTATATGGTTGGTGGTAGAGCTCATGTACCAAATGAAAGATTGATCAGTTTTAGTTTCCCTGAGAAACCAGGAGCTCTGCTTAAATTTCTAAAAGGGATAAAGTCAAGCTGGAATATTACCTTGTTCCATTATAGAAATCAAGGTAGTGACATTGGCAAAGTATTAGCTGGTGTTAATGTACCTCCTGAGGATTCCAAGAAGTTCGAAGAGTTTTTGAAGAATCTAGATTTCCGATACAAGGAAGAAACTGGTAACTCGGTTTATAAGAAGTTTTTAGCAAGTTGACGAATTCAATCAGTTGATTGATTATACTGAGGAAAGTAATTTTGAAATGAAGTATAGATGAAATAAATAAATACATGAATATACATATAGTGTTCTGTGCTATATTATTGATGGAATATAGCATTATATTTACTATATTTGCCTGCAAATAAGATATTGAATTTGAATTTAATGATGGAGTAGTTATGCCTATAATCAGTGAGAGAACAGTAGTTTATAATAGGTGATATAGATTTACGCTTGTCTCTGAATCAGGATATATAATGAACCTCTTACTTCTTCCTAAGAAATCCGGAGGCTCATTCATGAAGCTGAAAACAAAGGCTAGGAACATTAATTCCAGTGTGAGATTTAACATGGATTCTTTTAATGGTAACAGTTATGCACTGCCCAGAAGCAAAGCAGCTCGAAGAGCCTCCTGTCACATGTTTCAGTATTTTGGTGGTTGTTTGCAGCGATTGATTGTATTGTGATACAATATTACCCCAACGATTAGCATAAGAGCAATATGCCATACGAATAATATTGTTTTACAAGTAGAAAAGATAATAACAAGCAATGTAAATTCAAAAGATATGCTTATTATGGTTCTTTCTAGGATTACAAATTGCTCTTCGTTATTCCTTATCAGTAAGGCCAGCAGTAGAGAACCCATAAAGTGACATAGGCGATGAAAGGTAGACGACACAACCATGTCGTTTGTTGATGCCTTCACAGTTGATGAACATAAACATAAACATATGAGGCAAAAAAGGGAAAGGAATTTAGTTATCAGAATGTTGAGATTTGTATGGTAGCTGATTATTTGATTAATGGTGGAGTTATCATAAGCTACTATTCTAGTGAGCCAGCTTTTATTCTTACCTTTTCATCATAGGAATTTGTGTTTGATCTACCATATTCATTTCAAGTGAATTAGTATGAACTTCGTGAGTTTCCCATTTCCACATCTTGCAATTGTATATTGTGACCAAAATAAACTAATCGTACTTATGAATACTTTCTAACCCTTTGCTACTTTGTTAATTGTCGGGAAAAGAGTATTAATCCACGTGAAGTGGTTTCAGCGTTTTTGTGGACCAGCGCTTATCAGTTCAATAGAAGAATTTTTTTTGGCAAAAACCGAAAGAAAAGAAACAGATTGATTTACTTGCAATCTTTTTATTGATAGTATTAATATTTCCTATCAACATTAAAAAACTTGCTAAAAACCTGAAGTATTTGTTAATCGATGGCCCTATTGTTAGTCTATGGTAGAAGGTATTAAAAATTGGACTCTCATACAGCCTATTACATATTCTACTACACTTTTCTACAACGTATCATTAGTAATAACTTTTCAAATAACAAATTAAGCAATGTAAAACATAATGTGCTATGTCTAAATATAACATAGAATAACAGAGTAGATTGTAAGGTAGTAAAATAATCTATAATATATCGCATAATCAATAGAAAAGGAACTCACATAGAATTATTTTTGATAAAGAAACAGAGAAACAAAAAAATGAAGAAACATAAAGTAATATAAAATATAGAACACACATAAAACATGAAGATAAGATAAATAAAATACTTCAAAAGAAACATCTACTATCGCCATCAAAAGTCTCACATCTCACATCTCACATCTCACACCTTAACAACCAATGCAATTAATTCGTTTATTCATTTATAATAAAACCTACCAATAGTTGACATTCTCAACATTCTACTTCCCCTTATAAATCAAGTAATCTATTGGCGTTTCCTGCTTGCTGCTGTTGCTGGGGTGTTGAATTACCAAAGCCAAAACCTGTAGGAGCTGCAACTATTGCTCCTTGTCCAGCTCCAGGTGTAGGTCCATATTGCATAGCAAAGAAAGGATTGCTGGAAGCATTGGCAGCGCCCGTTGATTGTGGTCTAATTCCTGTACCTGAAGAGTTGATGAAAGATGCACTGTGAGTAAACTGGGCTGGGATTCTTGTTTCTCCTGTGTTACCAAATGTATCAATACCATCACCAGTCGCAAGCAAAGCGTTCAGTTCTGAGAATTGTTGAGATTTCTGTTGTTTGCCAGCTGTCAATTGAGCTGCCAAAGGGTTGGAAGTGAATTGAGATTGTTGTTGATTATTTTGAAACAATTGTTGTTGAGCTTGCTGTTGAGCTTGTTGTTGAGCTTGTTGTTGTCTGAACTGTTGAGCTTGTTGCTCAGCAAATGATAGCTCATCTGGTTCAGAGTTAGCTCCGCCAATTGTTGCAGCAAAGGGATTGTTACTACCTGTTTTCAAAGGTTTTAATGGCTGATTATCCTGTTGTCCTTGCTGTTGTTGAGCACCAAACAGCGGCTGAGACCATCCTGACAATCCATTCATGTTTGCATAAGGTAAGTTATTGTTAGAGTATCCAATTTGGTTGAATCCTGTGGTTTGAGGCATCATTCCATTCATACCAGTAATTCCTGTTCCATATGCATTCTGCAATAATCCTGTTGCCATTGGCTGCATTGACTGCACTTGATTGGGTATAAAAGTTTGATTGTTTATAACACCTAATTGACCTTGTGACTGTGCAGGAAAGAATCCAGTCTGTTGTGGTTGCTGTTGACCTTGGAATCCCATAAAGCCTGTTACCTGAGGGAGTTGGTATTGGTGTGAGTATTGGGGTTGAAATTGAGCTTGAAGCTGAGGCTGAGGCTGAGAATCCAAGTCTATCAAAGGAGCGTTTTGGAAGCTTTGGGCTTCTTGGAGTTGTTGTTGTCTTCTTGCTTCTTCTTCTTCAGCGCTTAATTTCAAAGCCATTTCCAAACTTTTATCGTTTTTATTATGGCGTTTTCTCTCATCCTCTTCTGCTGTTCTTCTGCTTATTTCTAAAGCTTTTTCCAATTCACTGTCATACTCATCATCACTTCTTCTTCTTCTTTCGTCACCATCACTTCTTGTTCTTCTTTCGTCATCACCGCTTTTTTTTCTTTCGTCATCATCAAAACCGAAGTCATCTTTTCGGCTTCTAGAGCCTTTCCTATCTAAGTTTTTACCGCGCTTTGCATTCTTACGAGCTAATCGTTCTTCTCTCAATGCATCGTTGTCTCTTAATAATGTTGTTAATTCTTTGGCTTTAGCTCTTACTACAGAGCCACGATCATGACCTGTTTCATCGATGTATTGAAATTCTCTTAGAGTTTTGATAATGTAGAGATTGTCTTGAGCCCAAAGGACAACGTTTTCATCTCCGCATCTGACAAGGTAATCTAGAACAGTCATAGACTTTCTGATGTTAGTAACAAAAGGATCATACTTAAACTAGTTTAATTATAATAGCAATTTTGATATAACTGTTAATACATACTTTAGCAACATGTCTCCAGTTCTTGCCTTTATCGTTAAGTCTTTTATCCAGCATGTTCATAATATCAAAGAAAACAGCCCTAACCAATTGTTAGCATTAACTATCACCTATATAAGCATTTGTTTGTCGAAAACTGATTTCCTTTTGCTATTACTTACTGATCATGTGTCAACTCAGCAATCTCTTCCATTTCATAAGTAGCAGGTCCAGATGGGTCATTGGAAGTAGCTATTAGTCTGTTAGAATCTATTCATTTGAATTTAACGTCTATGAATAATTGGACATATAATCGTAGGCTTTTTCATATATTCATAATACCGACAATATGCTAAATTCTCATTAAAATGTTCATTTGAACGCTCAAAACTCTTTCACATACCATTTCTCACTTTAACCTCAGCGGAGTTGTAACCCCCTGTGAGGTTTTTCATTGATCTGACAATTGATTTAGACATTATGTAAAAAGTTTACTTGATATATTCAATAATGCTGCTGTTTTCTCAATCAACAGTTTATTATCACTGGATGAAATTTCAATTCTATCGGATTCCGTGTATGTATGTGATAGATAACCCTTATAGATGTTATTTTGATGGTAGTAATAGCACTGGGTGATAAAAAACAAGAAACAGTGAGTTGAAACAAATAGCAAACTGGCGACCTTGTTAAATTTCAAATTGAATTCTATTCAGTTTGGAAGTCACTGTTTTGTATTATTATAATAGTAGCTAGTAGACAGAATATCTAATAGATTGATGTTATGTGTCTCACAGTTGGCTCTTTACTGATACCAGTAAACAGTCTTCGGAAAAACAATCTGAACAGCAATCCATCCAATTGTTGCCACAATTGTATGATGGGTGAGTTATTGATACTTAGTGGGCCTTATCTGCTATTGCTGATGATTGATTGAATCGTAATGGCAAATAGAAAATTATGGTTGATAGTTGAATAGAAGAAAGATTCATAAGGCTAACGATACATACAATAATTAGGATGAACGATTTGTCGGCTTTTCAGATAACGAGGCGAAGGTGAGATAAAAGATGACGTGATAGGAAATAGATATAGGTGTGATTATGTGATTATGTGATTATGTGATTGTAAATAGATATTAATAAGATTACATGATTATGTCATAGGAAATCGGTACAAAGTGAGGCCAAATGATTACGTGATAGAAAAAGATAAGGGTAGGAGAGTTAATGGGTAAGTAGATTAAGTGTTAGGTAGCGGTATGTTTGACTGGTAAAATAGGGAGGGAGTCTGATTATGTTATTTACTATTGCGTTGATTAATAATTCGTATCTTCGATGGAGAAACTATTGAGTGATTCGAAATATCCAATATGTATAAAGATGTATGTGCATGTGCCCTCTGCATAGTTGTGCATATACGCATATGTCAGATCAAAGAACAGTATTTATTTTTACTATATTTCAGCGCTTTCTCATCCAAACATCTCTATAAGTGCTTCAAATCGTATGAAATTATAATACAAGTACAATAGTCATCTAACCTACACGTTCCAATGGCTCCTTTCGAGCTCTCAAGCTCTTTTGTCTTGCATTTACGGGGAGTACTTCCAGTGCTTGGACTCAAAATTAGCATAGCATCTAAACTCATTGCTCAGCCCGTTAGTATGTCCAGGATAGAAAGAAGTTGTCCTCATACCAGGATAAAGCTTGTCAACAATCAAATGTTCCATTCTTTCACCAGTGCAAATCACAACTCTGTTGTCCTTTGATGGCATATTATCCTCACCGAGCTTCTGCATCCATCGTGCAGTCAATGATGCTTGACAGTTGTTAGAATCAGTTCTTTTTATTCTTTCTTATGGAAATTATTACATTGACAAACAACATAAAATCCAATCAAATGCTGATCAAAGCCAACTTACCTTTTGTCTGGCATTCTTCTGATAAGAATGGCGGATCGACTATCAGTCTATCAAACTTGCCTTTAAGTTCCTTTGGTAGATCAAATGGCTTGGCGAAATCATAAAACAGAAACTTATCTTTTCCTAACAATTTGAATCTGTTATCATGCTCTAGTAGATAAATGTTTTGAGTGGGAATTTTTTGTTGTGGCAGTTTCAATATAGCAGCATATGCTGATGGAGCGCTGATAACAGCTATATATGTATCTTTTGTAGCACCTTCCAGAATTGATTCAGCAAGGATTCTTGATGTTTCGTCGTTATACCAAAATTGGGACAAATTCCAATCTTCCTGAAATAATTCCATCCCTTTTTCTTTCACTTCATCATCATCGGTTTCTTCAAATTGGTTCTCTGCTGTTTGATATAGCTTTGCAAAATGTTCTTCCCTTTGCTTCTGCTCCTGACGGAACTCTGTTAATGCAGCTAATGTTGATGCACTTAGAGATCTACAAAGAGCATTTGTTAGTGTCAGATTTAGTGATATGATGATTTTTGATGCTTTCATTATAATGGAATGTTTGTTGGAATGTTTATTCTGAAGATAAGTTGATAATCACTATCAGCTGATACTTACAGTTCGTCATCCATTATTGCTGTGTGTATGAATTTAAAGAGAGCGAAGATGATTTATAGGTAGGAGAGCCAGGAGAAAATCAAAGATAATACAGAAGGTAAGTTTTGTTTTGGTTTAGCTTTCGGCGAGAGATTTGCTTATATATTAAGATAATAAGAAATTGAAATGATAATGATAGAAAGAAAATAATGAACCTAAACGAACCGAAGACATGAAACAAAGAATAACGGAGAAAATAAATTCGGAGAAAATAAGGGAGGATACATGATTGCCCAAGTAGCGTTGCCGGCCAGCATAGATGGATTTTTTATTATACATCATAGTGTACATAATGGTACAATTATATAAATTATAATACATTCAAATATGAAATATTTGCAAGTTTAATCAATTAAACAAGTTATTCCAGAACTATGGTGTTCTATCGTGCCGAACTTATGATGCTTAGCAATAGCGGATCAAACATTATTTCCGTAATTTTATATAATCTCCGAAATTCAGTCACATTAAATCAAATTATAGTCATCTTCTGCGAAATTTCTCTTTCAAGCTTAAAACACATCAAACGTATTTCCAGTCATCCGAAAGAATAGAAAACATATGGCATATATCGATTATCTTTCTTGATCTTATTATTGCATAACTTTTCCCACTCTAGGGTCATACTCCAATATTCAATGCTCTATACCACACATCTTCAACCCATAGACCATCTAATGGTCCCCTATGGATAATCTTATTATCTTCAAGCCAACATAGCAATTCATCAAATTCATCGGTGGTCAGTGTGATAGACATAATGCTTTTCAGCACCTTGTATGGTATACCTGGTCTTAAACATATATTAAACAATAAGCTTCTAATCAAATCATGGAATATATCCTTATTTAGTCCACCTGACAATGAAATCCAAATCCTTGTACAACCATTTTTATCCAGCAGAGGCTGGATATTCAAAACTTTGTCTTTTGGTTCTATTTTAAGTTTCCCCGTTTGCTTTACTAAAAGTCCACAGTCAAGTTTAGATCTATCAACTACTCTTGAGACGTAGCCATCTATCAATTTATCAGGACTCGTTTTCAAATCAACTCTTATGAGATCGATCTCCTGATTACTTATCATGCTCAACAAACTGATCATTGCGCTGTCTGTCTGAACATAATCAAGCATTATGCCATTTCTTTTGATTAATTCTCGTTTCATTACATCATGAAACATAAAAACATCTTGTAAATTACATTCAGGCATCTTTGTTTGCAATGAACCGTAGAATTTCTCAGAAAATGTAAAACTTCTACCAGGAATTCGTTTCTCATGGTCCCCAGGAACATAAATAACAATTTTATCCTCTTCCATTTTCCTTACTGCGTTTTCAACGGTTGATTCGCCATACTGTAGTAACACCTCTTTAGCCTTTTCACTTTCATATTCTTTTTCAATGGTAGCTGTTATTCCTTTAATAGTCTGAATCACCTCTTCCAGTTGTCCATCTGATCTATCTGATTTAACTTCTCGCTCTTTGTTTCCACTGGTTATCTGTAGCTGTGCACTATTATAACTGATACATGAAAAATCACACTCAGCTATTATCTCGGTCCTGGTGATTGTTGAATAAGCATTCTCATAGCTGGCTAGGAAGTCGACCGATTCATTTGCAGTAGCATTGAACTCGTAGTTTGCTTCAATAGCTTCAACATCGCTGAACAAAGGAACGACCACATCTTCTGTGAACAAATTGTCCTTCTGTTTCCAGAATGCCACCAAATACTCATAATCCATATGTTCTAAATCGTTAACTTCTAATGAACCATCAGCAATGCTTTCCAGAACGATTTTCTCAAAAGCTTGAGAAGCAAAAAAAACTGTAGCTTGGCCACCAATTTTGGACCTCACTGACGTCCATTTGGCTTTCAATAAAAACACTGGCAGCCCATCTAGTAAAATACTCAGCCGATCCCAATCAATGCCGCCATTGTTTGAGAGCATCTTCGATACGATCACCAGTCTAAACAGCAATTCGACATTAATATTTACCCCTTCGGAAAGCCTTATTCTTCTGGGGAAAACCTTTGAGTCATCATTGCTTGTTGCTTGAGTTTTAGGCTCATGTTTCCTCTCTTTCAGTTTGCTGCCTTTAGCATGGACTATGTTTAAGGTTAAGAGCGGGTCGGAGATATCCTGAGTGCTGTTATTCCGTTTCTTCCGAGGTTTTGGTTTTCGAGATTTCTCGGAAATGCTTTTGACCTTGCTTTCGGATGAGTTTAGCTCCGTTGGTCTGACCTCTGATGTTCCCCTCGTTTTTACGGTCGTTTTTCCCTCTGTCTTTACTGCCATTTTCCGTCGTTCTTTCCATTCTTTTTCTTTCTCTTTTCCATCAGGCTCATCCGACAGTCGCAAGCTCTTTTCCCCAAACCCTTCTTTCAGCGGAACAAGCTTGGTACTATTTCGGCTATTTTCCCTATCCCTAGTTGGCTGGCCATTTCCCTTTAGCGACTCTAATCGTTTTTTCCTCTTCTCCGCTGCTTTTCTCTGTTGGTCCCAAACCGAATGGCTTTTATCTAATACTACGATCTCTCGGGCTTTACTCAATTCACTGGCAATCTCACTYTTGTTCTTCCGTTCTAATTCCAGTACTCTCTGTTTAAGCTTACTAATTAATTCATCTGTCTCTTCGCCAGAACTGCCATATATAAGCACAGATCTGTAGGAAATTCCCCCCGTTGCATCGGCTGGTAAAGCTATTACCACTCTTCTTATTTTCTTCTCGGCTACTAATACATCAACATCTCTGTCAAGCGTTTTCTTATCAATCGATCTGCCTAACTTATCTTTCAGGCTTCTAATCATATGGCTACCACCAAAGGCTAGTTTTTTATCCTTTACTATGCCTAAAATCATGGACTGTCTGGATTTTGAATTGAAGCTTTTATTGGTAAAGATATGACTGCTGTTTTGCTTCTTCTCTTTTTCGAGTTGCTTAAGTTTGCTTTTCCAGGTGGAATTGATTGTTTTTGATGTAATTGTTTTCCTGTTTGGTATAGGTGTATATGTTTGAGAGGAGAGAAATGATGAAACAGAACGCATTTCTTGTGGGTGTGTTTCAACAGGCATAGTTAAGTTTGATGCAGTTGCGGATGTAGATGCAGATAATGTTTCAACTGCGTTTCCTTGGGGGAAAATTTGGTTAGAAGATGACGAAGTAGCTGGTGAGATTGCACGAGTGTGAGAAGAATTATGTGATTGTAAACTCGGCTCGATATCTAAGGACCCTGTTGTTCTCGATATATTTTCCGGGATTGTTCCTGGTATTATTTCCATGGTTTCCATTGTTTCCGAGGTTTCCAAAGTCTCCGTTATGGTTTTTGGTTCATTTATTATCCCCGTTTTCCCAGCATTTTCTGTCTTCGCTTTCTTACTCTTAGCTTCATTTGTATTACTTGTCTTCCGTGGTCTTCCTCTTTTCCTGCTTACTTCCATCTCTGTCTTATTTGTCATTTCCAGACTCTCAGTGCTGTGATCCTCCTCAATGTTCGTACCCAATGCTGCTCTAACAGGCAAATCCTCATCAATTATACCGTTATTTTCGTTTTCATTCTCAATTTTAACTGCATTCTCACCATTTTCACTCTTAACAATGGCAGGGTTCTTCCTCGGTCGTCCTCTGCCTTTACCAGTTTCTGTCTTCACTGTTGATCCTTTGCCTTTCCCTTTCCCTTTAGCATTGGCCTTGTCTTCTCTCTCTCTAAGCTGTTCTTCTGTTAGCCTCGGCCTGCCTTTCTTTACTCCAGAAACCATCCTGTTCTTGAATTTCATCTTCAGAGATTCATTCAATAGCCGCAGAGATCTCATTGAACCTAATAATGTGCAATCCTCTGTTACAGCCAGGTAAGAAACAAAATCAGTAGAAGGATCATCAAAGAACTCGCCCCAGCGAGAATCGGAAGGTATATTTATATTATGAGATTGTGCATAGTCCTCGTAAGTGAATAGCCTCCAGAAACGCACTTTAAGTTTGAAATCATAACCCTTAACTAGAGTTAAATGTTTTAATACTTCTGGTTGAATTGATTTGTTTATATTAGTATAATCTATGATCAAATTGTCGACCAAACGATCAAACACCTTCTTACAATAATCACCCAGGAGAATTCTTCGTGTCTGCATAGAAGATATGCCAGGATTACGTTGAATCACTGAGAAAAACTGAGTTTCCAATGGGACAAATCTGTTGAGACAAGGACCAAAATCGGGATTGTATCCAATGGCTCTTCTGATAGTTATATTGGTAGTAGAAACATCATCTTTTATGGTATTTTCGTCTGTTGACGATAAAGAAAAAGGCTGGTTTGATATCTCTAGTTCAATGGTATCGTCAGGATCAGGCATTAAATCACTGTTATTGACAGAATCATCATTGTATTCTGTTTCATTATGGTCGTGATCTCCAATGAGATCTTCATCGTTCTCGCTGTCATCGTCACTAGCATCATGTCTATCCGTTAGATCTCCAGGGTGAAACTCCTTGACGTATTGTAAACATCTATAACGTTTGGACGTAGCAGAGTTCTTTGCTACAGCTACGACTTCCTTCAGAACACCTATTTTCACTAGGGACTTCTTTACTGTTTTCAGATTCTCGGTTGTAGCTCCCACAGCCGTTAACTCTTCATATAATCTCCGTTCTCCGTAGATTCCTGAGCTATTTTTGCTTTTCAGTTTTTCTATCAAGGTCAACGCCAATTTTTCTAGTTCCTCGGTCCCTAATTTATTCGCTTTACGTACAGCGTCTGATTTGTCAAATTGCACTCTATCAGTGAAGTTAGAATGAACCAGCAAGAACTGAAGGTGGCCAGCCATAACTACTGGATATCTAACAACAAGATTAGCGGCCATAATTCTTTTTAGCTTGGCGCCGAGATTTCTCGGTTGTTGATTGGTTTGTAAAGCAAGTTTTGTAGATGTTATGCCTAAATGTCTAGTTCTTGCTATATCACTCAATATAGCAAAAGGACCCGCAGGTATAGGATTGTTTTGCTTGGGATGTTTAGTTAAAGCTAGATAGATACTTTCTTCGTCAGAGCAAACTCTGAGGGTTTCAGAGAATGATGAAAACACATATTCATAGTCGTTCAAATCCGATTTGTCCATAGGTTTACGATCAACATACACAAAGCATTTCGGATGGCTCATAAGCCATGCCCATATTGCGCATTTCAGTATTTGATCAATGTCTCCTGAAAACTCTGCGACAAGGGCCCAAAGTTCATCAAGGGTTGCGCCTTGTAGGCCAAAAAATGAAAGCTCGTGAATAATTGATTTAATAATGAGCGCTGGAGTCAGAGGCTTCTTCCTCCGTTTTGTAGGTTCAGTCATTGTAGCTCACCCCAAGCAATCATTGCATCCAAAAGTGCACTGTATCAATATCGATATTACTATTTATTGAGGCAGGAAAAATAGAAGCATATACCGGGTCAGAAATAATAACAACTGGAAAACATTATTCAGCGAATTTCAAGAAAGAATTTCACCTAGCTAATAATATTAACAGGCTGTTGACAGTAGTAACATCAATAACACTAACATAGATAGTAAATATGAAGGATGACATTGTCTCGCGTTGCTCTCTCATAGAGAAATCTATTTGGTACGATAAGAGTGAAACGGAGAGAGATGTGAAGGAATGCTAATATGAGGTCTCGATGTGGAGAAGTACTTCTGAAGTGAGATTTTAGATTTCAAGTAGGGAAATGTAATAGTTTCCGGAATTTCGCAGAATCTATTTAATCTTGGTGGGGAGGTAGTGAATTCCGCTTGGAGTGTAGAACTAAAGTATGTAAAAGTTGAATTTGAAACGTAGTATTGGCGGTTTTAAGATTATAAAATATTTTGAATTAAACAGCTGATGTGTCACCCCAAATCTTATAGTATAGGAGAAAATCTCGTTTGGTATAGTTTCCGACATTTTCACTGAACACCTGAACACCTGATACCTAACTTCCGGTTTTGTTTCGCACATATAGAACTTTTATACCGTTTTGTCATTCTTCGTACTTATTTTCTACATTCAGCTCAAGTAAAGATGAAAAAGAATGGGAAACGAGTAGATTCTTTCAAAAAATTGCTTCAAATACTTTTGGTGGTATCAGAGGAGATTTCTGAGTGTTTTCAGGTTTATATTTGCCATAGGAATTAGAAACATCATAGCAATGAACCCTTTCCAATCTCAAGACCAGAGCAGAGTGATGAGAACGAACCGTAGGTTTGGTGCATCGTCATCCTCGCCTTACGCTCGATCAGGACCATCTACACCCCAGAGGAGAGTTGTTAAACAAACAAGTACGCCATCATCATTGCTGTCGAAAGTCCGTAGTTTTTTCTATGGTAGAAAAGATGAACTCCCAACTAAGAAAACAATCGAGGAAGAACCTAAGAAATATCCATCATTCAATGATTTAGGACCATCAACGCCTGCACAAATAATTGAAAATACGTCCGAAATAAGTGCAAGATCTCCAAATGAAAGGCTCTCTGCTTTTTTTGCTCAGAAGGGTAAGGAACCGTTATCTGACATAGAAATGCAAGGAGTTCTATCGTTACTGAAAGAGCAGAACAAACTAGATGAAAGCGCATCGAAACAAGTAACAGAAGAAAGTCACAAATCAGAAGCCCAGACACCAATTTCAAAGTTAACGGAAAGTCCTTATAAGGACGTGACAAAGAGGACAAGGTCTCCACTGGTTGTTTCTGTTGGAAAATTATCATCTGAGAGGCGTAGATCGGGGTTTCAGTTTTCTAGTGTGCCATCGCCATTCAGATCATCAGCAATGACTGATCCTAGCGATAGGTATGACAAAAATAGTGTTAGAAAGCAAATTCAATCTTCAGAGGCCAATAAATCAGATTCACAGCAAAATCTCAGTCAAACTGCATCAACTCTGTTATCGTTAATTAGTGATAATGAAGAATTCCCTGTTATCAAAGGAAGCGACAAAGATATAAAAGCTATTGAACCAAGACCTACCAGTCCTCCTAAGCTGTCTTTTGATAAACCTTCTTCAAGACCGGAACCAATGTCCTTTTCACCTACACCTGTATCATATTCAAACACTGCTTCCCCTGTTCCAAAGAGTAATGACAACCTGTTCAAGTTCAAACCATTGAAACCGTCTCAATTACGTGAAAGCATAGATGTAAATGGCGAATCCAATGGTGAAGGGAAAACCAAACAAAGCAATGAGAATTCTACAGGAAACCAAGCTGAAGAGAAACCGGTTTCAAATCCTGCTCCCAGCTCCTTTAAACCAAGTACCACATCTGCAACTACATCAACGTTAGATAGTAAGCCGGAAACACCTTTAGCTGCAGTCAATAGCAAATCAGATAGCAGTAAACCAAGCTTTACGCTSAACACAACTAATCAAAGCTTTGGTACTGCTAATGTTAGTTTTGGTGCCAAAAATACTGCTACCAAGGAAGAACCTGCACCTATCAATACCACTTCCGGTTCCGGTTCCAGTTCTTCTTCTACTCTTACTTCCCCCTCTACTTCCACAACTGAGGATACAGTAGAAGACAAAGAAAAATATGTTGACTATTTTAGTAAGCAGTTTTCCGGAATTAATGGTAAGCCAATCTCTGAGGAAGACAAGACTCTTGCAAAGACTTTACCAATCTCACTGTTCGCATTTTAGTTATATACTACATTACATAACATAATAATATACAAGATCAAGGAGCCGAGACTAAATTAATACAGTAAACATTTTGTAAACATTTTGCGTGACTCCTTTATTCCTATTACTCTCTATCAATTGTAGTTTATTCAATAAATATAAAAGCAGCAGTTACCCTTGCGATCACGTGTTAAGTCGCGTGATTTTAATATGTCATGAACATCCCAGTCATAACACAACATGGTGTGACATAACATGTCATACCAATTGACACAAACTCCAACCTTTCATTTCCACGCGTTCAGCATTGATCAATAGGCTGATCATGCAGCAACAAATCAATAAACACTTTTCTTCTCTAGCGTAAAAACCATTGAATTGTGGCAAGATTCTTTATAAAAAGTYATTATTTTTACTCGCTCGTCTTGGCCTATAATTTGTTAAGATTCAAGCTTTCTGGTCATTCGATTTTCACAATGGCTATCAAATCGGTCCTTTTAATAGGAGGAGCGGGCTTCCTCGGGTTACATCTTGTTCAAAAGTTTCATGATCTATCACCACAACCAAAAGTGCACGTATTTGACGTAAGAGGTCTCCCTGACAAAGAACATTTATCAAAATCTTTTACATTTGATCCCTCAGAGATAGAATTCCATCAAGGAGATTTGTCATCCTCGGAAGATGTCAGTAAAGCAATCAAAGCTGCTAAACCGGATGTAATTGTTCATTCAGCATCACCAATTCATGGTCAACAGAAAGAAATTTACGAAAAAGTCAACATTGATGGAACTTCTAATTTATTGAAGGTCGCTAAAGAATTAGGGATCAAAGCAGTTGTTTATACATCATCAGCAGGGGTAATTTTCAATGGTCAAGACATCAGAAATGCTGACGAGACATATCCATATCCTGCGGTTCCAATGGATGCATATAATGATACCAAAGCAAGAGCTGAAGTTATGGTGTTAGAAGCAAATGATCCCGACAGCATCTTTCTAACTGTTGCCTTAAGACCAGCTGGTATTTTTGGTCCTGGAGATCGACAGCTTGTCCCTGGTTTACGACAAGTAGCAAAGCTTGGACAGTCTAAATTTCAGATTGGTGACAATAATAATTTGTTCGATTGGACGTACGTTGGAAATGTTGCAGACGCTCATGTTTTAGCAGCAGAAAAGCTATTAAGTGATGATCCCTCTGTAGCCAAAGATGTTGGTGGTCAAACATTTTTTATTACTAATGATGCTCCTACTTACTTCTGGACTTTGGCTAGAACAGTTTGGAAAGCTGATGGACATATCGATAAGAAGGTTATTGTTTTAAATCGTCCTGTAGCTATTTTAGCTGGTTATTTATCTGCAGGTGTCTCAAAGCTTTTAGGTAGAGAACCAGGACTGACTCCGTTCAGAGTTAAGATTGTATGTGCTTATAGATATCATAATATTACTAAAGCAAAGACTATTTTGGGGTATAAACCAGCTGTTGATTTAGAAGCAGGTATTAGGAAAACGCTTGAATGGATGGATGAACAGGAAAGCAAAGAAAGTAAATAGATGTGTTGTATATCAATAAAAGAATTCATTTGATATCATGTTAATGAATGTTAATGAATGTTAATGAATGTTAATATAGTTAGATAGATCAGCTATTAAATGTGAAACAGAAGTCATTAAGTGAAGTAAATCAAATAATGGTATTTGTTGTCAAGTCAGTTGAATAAGCTTTATTGCCAATACCTGGCCATTATTGATCAGTCCGTCAGGAACACAAGCTGTAGGACAATACTTAATATGATAACAATCATTGAGATAAATACTGTGAATACAACAGAAAAACCAAACAAACCATTTCCTTGGTTTGCAAGCTCTATTACTGATGAATGATGAGGATAAGATTTTCTAGGATCACTTGCTAAAGTCTGGGTTGTGATAAATATTCCTGATTCATCGGTGACTGTTCTGGTGGAAATCAGGACCTTCTTTGTTTTGAAGGTTTCAGAGTTGTTGAAAGTTGATATTATTGATGGTGGTTTTGACGGAGAAGTTGGTTTTATTTCATCGGGGCTGATTTTAGATGACTCTTGGATGGTTCAGACAGTTAGTACCAATCGACATATAGGATTTCAATTGCGGGTGCTGTGATTATAAGAATTGTTATGACATACCTGTAGTTAACTCTTTTAAAGTATCAGTTATGGTACTACTTGGTTTTCCCTTTTCATCACTTAAATTCTTACTGAACTCTTTGCATGTCTCAGCTGAGATGTCTTTACATTTCTCTTCTAATGCRTTCACTAATAATTCAATCTCCTATATTACAATGTTTATCACGTTAATTGAAGATTCTAAGGTCTAATCATTTCTTCTTCAGTACAGAAAACAATATTGGGTCTGTCTAACTGTTCTGATTACTGTAATAATACACTTACGCTATCTTTAAAACTTGTGGAACAACTAGTGTCGCCATGAAGGACAACACAACAATGGCAAACTAAGTCAGACTCAGAACAAGAAGCAATACTTTTTGCCATCAGTTGTAAACATTCATTATTCTAGAAAAAGATTGTTTTTGAATGTTAGTACTGTTTGATCAAGGGGTTTACAGATATTTCTTTCCGGATTTCAAGCAATGAAAGAAACACAAGCGCCCTGAAGGAGAGTGTAGTAAGATGGTAGAAGTACGTTTTGATTGTTAGCAGCATAAACATATGTTGGCAGAAATGCAAGACAAACGCTTATTTTCATCCATAAAAGAAGGATTTGATTGAAGCTAGTCATTTTGCTAGTGATGTACCTCCTTTTTATTAATCTTGCTAGTTAAGAAAGGTTGGCAGCAGCAGCATAAACAGAGATATAGCAGTTCGACAGTAGTACCCAAGTAATGATTTACTGAACTACCTGACAGTTAACGAAATAGGCGTATTGTRTTCGTACTCTCAACTGAACAATTGTAGGTGGCTTAACTTTTGGATCAWCAAAGTTACTGTCAAATCAGCTGGAGTTTCAATTGTTTTCGCGTCAGGCGATTCTTAGAATAATTCTTATGCTATTTAAAGTCTATAATTATGTTCATGTATTATACTAGCTATTAATCAGGAGATTTCTTAAACAGGGAAGAAATTGAAGAGGAAACAAAAGTATAAACGAAGCAAATCAATGATCAGTTTTGTGAAGATGACTTTTTAAAGTTAACGCTCTAGATTTAGGGTTTAGCAATTCAGTTTTAAGTTGACACCACTTACAAACTCTATTTATAAAGTCAAACTCTTAACTAACAAAAACTGGAAATTAGATCAACATATTTGAATCAATTGGCAGTCTCACGATGATTAGCTTCGCACACAATACAGGTGTATCGTCCTCCATTGAACGCCCCCAAGTTCTTCAAGCAGTTACAGTGATAGCTGTGACGACATTGAAACACGACCAGTTCAAGACTAGCAAACTCATTCCCGGTTTCATTTTGTCCCCCTTCAGCATTATTTCCGGTTTCCTCCCCTGTACCACTATTATCATTAGTATCCACAATTTCACCTTCAGCTTTCAACGACTCATAGACCAATTTTGCTCTGCCCATCCTCTCCTCAGTATTTGACACCAAAGCTCGAATTTCCCCTCGTTTCTTGTTCTCCCATGCTATATAAACATCATCAGAAACTCCATGGCCCCAAACATTCTTGCCACAGGCTTCACATTCAACGCTACTAACTCTCCATCCTCTCAATCTTTCCATACTAAGGTACGTCAGATCCTTATAAACGTCTTCATTCAGCAACTTCAATGCTAGTCTAAATATATGCTTTTCAAACGTATATCCAACGAAAACCTCTTGCATGACTGTTCTAATATCACCTAGTGTTGTTTCGTGTTTCTGTTCAGCTCTATGAAGGAACTCCATGAATATTTTAGCAAAGGATTCATTACTCATAATTGAAACAGCTTTGGATGTTGTTGTGAAACCAGTATTATTTCCGTCTTGAGAATGCTTTTCATTAAACAGTTTCCATGTTTTATTTGATCTATTAGCAGCTGCTGTGAAAGTCTCCTGAACCAATTTCTTACCGAAGTCAATAACGGAAACTATATTCTCATCACGTGATGTTGTGTTGTCAGGTACCTTGTCTGGTTTCAGCCTGGTAACAGATTTGAATAACTCAACAGCATATTCTATCATTTCTAAGTCCAATTCTTGTCCTAGTGACAATTCTTCTTTGTCATGATTAATATTTTCGTATAGTATTTTGTCATTGCTGCACACATTCAATCCCAAATGAAGATATTTGCTTATTGTTTCTTGAACTGTTTCTATTTCTTGCCATTCAGCTGCTTTTTCTTCTTCTTCTTCTTCTTCTTGTTCTTCTTCTTCATCCTTTCCGGTACCTGTTTCCAACGTTTCCAACAATTGTGCTAATAATTCCTTACAGTATTTGATACATTCATCGGTTGCAGCTTTGAATTGGTCTTCTTTAACTAGCAAGTATATCAAGCTTTCAATACATTTGCCAGCGACTAGTTCATCGTGGATCTCATGGGCCAATGGTGCTCTGGGCCCTAATAGCTCTAGCAGTCGGCGTACTTGAAGAGGATCAAATTGAATCATTAGTTTAACAAACAGAAGCAACTCTCTGTTGGAGAAAGGTTTCCTTGTAGTTATTCCGTCCCCTAAAGTTTTCCCATTAACTAATATTCTTGCCGCTAGATAGTTGTATTTCAGCTTGTCGTTCTTGAGCTGAAACACTTTTGAGTGTAATTCTGGTGCATATTGATCAAGCAAAGAGACGGTGAACTTAAGATCTAATAGTAGAAGCACTTCCAGGTTATCGGAGATGATTTGATGTAGGGCGTACCGTTCACGGGACATGTTGGGATTTGACGTGGCAACGAGGCATTTCTTCACGATTGAAAGTAACTGGGAGTTTCCGTCCGAAGAAAATTCGGGAGAAAATTCGGGTTGTGGTTCTGATATTTGCCGGAATGCTAGTTGTAATAATTCTGGATATCTCCGTTCCGACCGAAACAACATAAATAACACGTCATAGAATTTAGATTCTTCCAAAATAGGTATAATCACATCTATATTAGGCGATTGATACACCGAAAGAAGACTTTGTAAACTCAGTTCACAATCCTCTTTCCATTCCGGCTTCGTAACCGACGACAACCCTCGGATAACGCTGTCTAGAATGGAATCCCGAAGCACAATAAACTGCGGATACTTCGGATAGTTCCGGGCAATAAAAATCCAAAAATATGTAACCGCTTCCGCATCTTCGGATAAATCAGTGCTATCAAATAGTTCAAATAGAATATCCACAATATATTGTCGGCTTACTTTCATGGTATTCGAATGAGAATCAAGCGTATCAAACAGCGCACCTTCCTGTTCATCATAGTTGAGAAATTCATCTTCTAATGCTTCATTAAAAGATGCCAAAAGCTCTTGTGGGTTGAATTTAACCAGGAGATATAAATACGGAAAAGATGTATCATTTCTTCCGTTTATGACTTCGGCAACTATCTTGTCCGATCCTTGAGGCCACTCAATAGCGGAACCTCGGAAGATAGCATAGTAAAGTTGAGCTTTCGCCCGCGACACAAGAGTAACATCTCCATCAGAAATCATATAATCAGTTGGATATTGCCGTCCGGTTAGTATATAGGAAATATAGCCGTATACTTTATTTGGTTCCCTTTCATCTTCATAGTTTCCGRTATTCATTAGGCTAATAAATTCCATAAATGGCGTTATGTAATCATTTAATGCCACATTCCATATATAACTTAAGGCATCTCGAAGATGATGTTTTTCGCACAAAGAAATAGCTAGATGCAAGTCTAAATTCCGGAGATCTATTGTGCATATTATCTCTTCTAGTTTATCTCCTTGACCGGAAGAGATATAATAAGAAACCATCGCTTCTAGTACTGTAGGTGGTAATACTGTGAGATCTTTGTTGAGAATAAATGGTGCTAATAGATCAAAGAACAAACCCAAATGATTTCCGTAATTGAAATAATCGAATATTTGTTCGGTTAAAAATTCAGGAGCTCCAACAGCAACACAAGCCCGGAAACAAACGGGTAATAGTTCGGTTAAAGTCCCCAATTCTCTTCCAGTCTCACTTCCAGTCTCACTTCCATGTCYTGAATAATCACTATGTTCTCCGAAATTCGTAAACACATCATCTCCGATATTTTTGGGTTTCCTATTCTCAATATCATTTCCGAAATTGTTTGTATTATCTTCTCCGCTATCCTTACTAGCCTTTCTGAACGTATACCTTAATGATGCCATTACCATCTCCAGTATTTGATTATAAAGCATCTTATGTCTTGTTTTATCATCTTCTGGTAACCCCACTATCACCAAATCAGTCTCTTCGCCTATATAATACTCTCTAGCTAATTCAATAGCATCCACATACCTGCCTTGGGACATTATACTTAACAGCCGATCGGCCCAATTCGCTAATGCGCCCACCATAAATTCATATCTTCCTAAAAGGAATAAACGACCTTTGAAACTGCGAAATGATTGAGCAAATAAATCGGAAATCTTAACTTGTTCAGCCGAAGTATCAAACTTCAAACCAGACAATTGTGACGAAAATACGTCTCTGTGAAGAATATGTCGAGTTAAAAGATCAGCAGAAGCACATTCCGTCATCTTTTCCGCGTTTATAAGGCTTAGTTGTTGAGTTTTGGTTAAAGCGGCAATTATCTTAGAGGAAACCCATTGTACAGCTACTATTGTTTCTGAACTTACCCATCGTTTCTTACTACTGAACTCTAATGAAATAGTCTTCTTGCTATCTTTTCCGTTCTTTGTCTCGGTTGACTTGACGGATAAAACCGTTAGAATATTACCCCATCCGTAAGCCAACCTCGGATATCCTGATTCGGTGTGTTTTCCTGAATCTGATCCCGAATCTCGAGTCTTCAAGGGGGGGAACCAGGCAAGACATCCCGAGATACCCAATCTGGTATCGAGAACTTTGGGACGACCCGTTTTATATTGTGTAGCAGGTACTGGGACTGTAGACACAATCACCAATACATGGGGAGTTAAAAGAGCGACGAGCCCAAGTTCATCACACGGATCAACAACAGGACCCAGAGGCATTGCGGAACAATCTAGAATGGTTGTGAGTTTGGAGTTCGGTACTTTGGCATTTTGATTAGCTGATGGAGGTCGGCCAAGAACTCGAGACGTTTTTACCGATTTGCCGAGAACTCCTCTAACCAATTCATGGGCATAACACATTCCGAAAACATCAGCAGAAACCAAAGCGGAATGTCGTTTACCAATAAAGTTTACATGTAAAATATTGGCCCCCGGTTGATGTCCGGAACCGGATTTACTCTGAGGAGGTATTTCTATGGAAGGTTTTAACCCGGGACCGGAACCGGTGCCAAAATTGTTGGAACTCCGAGCCGCGGATATTCCCGCTCCGATATTTATTGCTTGGGTTAAATCCCACGTGAAGATATGACCCGAAGCATGTGCCGAGGCCAGAACAGTGGAATCGGCTGATACGGCTAAAGCGGATACTTCTCCGGACTCTTCTGCTTTGGTGCCGTAACCTAAAACCGCTCGGAGAATTTGATGATAGTCAAAAACYAGCACGTATCCTTTTGTGGTACCGACACATATCGTTGCCGCAGGTAGAATTGTCGTTGGGGATCCGTAAAGAGATGTTATGGTAGCAGAAAACAAATACGACGATATCCGCCGTAGTTTGGTCCATCTAACTGGTTCTAAGGCATTAAGCTTTGAATCCGAATACAAAGGGTCTTCGGATGTGGTAGATATGGATAATAGTGAGTTTGTACGTGACGTCGGTCGATGAGAGTATAATGAACTTATACGAGTTTGGAACCGATCATCTAAGCGTCTTCTACCTGGTGATGCAACACTTAAGCCACCAGGAGAGAAAGCGGAAGGTGAATGTCTTAGTAGATACGGGAATTTTCTTTCGGGTGTCGTCGGAGCACTACCTTGGATTGATGGAGAGTTTATCCGTAGAAATCCGTTTTGATCCGATGCTAGTGAAACATTATCTCCGGTATTATCTTCCAGTAGTTTCTGGTCGCTGGTGGTTCCGTTTGCAACTGCAACGGATTCAGTTGAGTTGCTGGCTTCCRAAAGCTGTCCAGTTTCCTCCAATCTTGTCATTTTTATGTGTTTTCAATATTATCAACGCAATGCAATATGTATTTACAGTGTGCTCTGGATGATTATGATGTGCGCTCCATTTGATTCAAGATAATGAGTCTATGTTGAATGACATTTCATAGGTTAGCAATTGCCGCACGCCGTTGATCTGAGACCCCGAATTCTTCCTGAGGTGTCTTAAAAAGCAAAATAGACCGAAATACCGTTTGATCCAATTTCTTTTCCTTTAAAGAAATTTAGTGCTCTGTTCCTTCAGTTATCATTGTTACTTCAAAGAAAATGACTCCTTATTATAGTAGTTGTTTTAAAGTCTCCGACAGAAAATCCAATAAGATTTCCGTCTTATATCATGGATATTGACTTATTTAGTTGGTAATATATTTCTAAGACGAGATATGAAGTTCAACTGCAATTGAGCTGTCTTATATCAGGGTGCCAGTACTAGAAAATGAATGCATTTTGAGTAATGAACAAGCAAGCAGAAATGCGTGCTGGGGGACGAAGAGAAAGCAATTGAACAACACTGAACTGTTAACGTTAGAAAGCAAGAGGATGCTGGAGAGAAATGAAAACCAAAAGCGTAAGTTTCGTGAAAATTGACTAGTGTTTGGTAGAGAATTGAATGGAAACTGAGTGTAATACTGGTAGAAGGAGGGCGGCAATGGAAATGAAGTTTACACGTACGTGATAAAGAGTATATAAGAAATAGTATAGAATGAATAGAATTAAATGAGTTATTGTTTGGAGATATTATTAAATGAAGTAATTAGACTAATTTCTGTTTCATGAAAAAACCTCTGAGGTGATTTAATTGCCAGGCACAAGTAACACCCAAGACAAAAACTTGAATAAATGTCCATCTTACAACTCTAGCGTTCGTTGATTCACTTTGATCTCTGAAGCTGGCTTCGCGTTCCTAGAGCAATGTTAGTAAWAGAAACAATAGACTGCAAAATCGGTATCTGCTATAAATTATATTTAACATACTCTCATTAAAGCTTGTTCTCTTTTGATGTCTCTAACTTTATGGTTCAATTCTTTGACTTTCAAAGATAAAGAGTTGATTTTGTTTTCTCCCTTTGAATCCCATTCTTGGTCTTCACCAACAACGAAGTCAAGGAACATACGGCCTTTAGAAGATGAGAACCAGCCTTTAGAAGTAAGTCTGAAACAGATTCTATGTTCACCGGAGTCTAATGCAGTGAATGCAAATTCTCCATTGGCCTTCACCCGTTGATTCATCACCCGGTGATTGTTATCAAATACTTCCTAAATAGAAAACTAGTTAGTATGGGATTGTTGCCATTGTGAAATTTCAAGTGAACTTTCAAACGTGTGAACGTACTTCAACAGTAATAGCTAATCCAAGATCATCGTGTTGGATATAGTTTTGCATACGAGCATCCCATTCATCAACTTGGTACTTGCCTATAGAGTGAACTTGTTAGTTATCCTGTTCCAATCATTTCAATTCATTTCAATCCAGCTTGATCCTATCACAGCAACTCTACATACCAACAACCAATGTTCCTTCTGTCAGCTCGTGATAAAAGCATTTGCCCTCACTACCACTTAAATAGAAATGAAATGCTTGTGCTGATGCCAAGTAGGCCATCATAGCCACCACTAATGTAATCCCACGCATTGTATATTTACAACCAGAATGAGCCTTTTCTATAGTAATAGATGATACAATTTATCCAACAAATCCTCCCCTTGACCAATAGTTTTAAATGTGATAATCCATCACCTTATATTGTAATACCTTCAAGTGACACCTTATGAAATACAAAGATAGTTCGAATGTCTTGCCTTGTCATTGTAAGATTTCGTTTCATTTTAGTTTTGGCGTTTTCTGTCCAGAATAAATAAAATTAATGATTTGTGATTATGCTATCTGAAAATTTGAAAAGTTCGCGTTGGGATTTCGTGTTTGTGGTGGAGGGAAGGAGGTGTCGCTATTGAAAAACTTTATTTCCTTGGTACAGCTGTGGTGCATCACTTTGCATACTATCAAATCCTCATCATCCAATTCATAATCAAATGTGAAGTATAACAGGATAATTATACTATCATATCATTTACAGATTGAAGAAATAGGTAAACTATCAATAAGTTCTAATGAGAAGGATAAAAACGATAAAAGTGGTAGATATTGGGTTTGTGCCTTAAGTATTCATGAAATGAACACGTAATGAATCTATCACTATTAGACCCATTTGCTGTGGCCCAAGATTTCCCAGACACATTGGTGCATTCAATAGATTTTGGGCATAATTATATAACACAATTCAATCTCAGTGGTGACTATCTAGCATGCGGAAGCGACTATGGATTGATTGGAATATATGATTTTGGTACCAATCGTGTAGTGAAAGTGTTGAAAGGTCACACRCAAATCATTCGATCTTTACAATGGTCCTCGTGCGGTAGGTATTTACTATCATCAAGCAAGGACTGCACAGTAGTTCTATGGGATTTATCTACAGGATCAACATTACGGAGATATGATTTTGAGGAAAATGTTGTAATGGCCGAAATGCATCCTTCGAATAAATTTGCATTTGTTGTTATTCTACAAGGATCAGGTCCTTTTTATGTTGATTTCTCAAATCAGTTCAACCCATTAGTTGTCCCCCTGAGTACTATCATGGAAGAAGAAGAAAAATCCATTGACTCAAGTGTATCGTCTCCAGCTGGAGGTTCTGCATCACCTGAAGATCATTCACGAGGATCATCAGTTAGAAAAAGGTTCTATCCAGGATCTATAAAACCTACATCTTTAGTTTTCTCGAAGCCTCATGGCAACTATATTTTCGTAGGGACTTCAAGAGGAACTTTAGGTATTATATCTACTGAAACAAAGAAACTAATATCAAGTAACAAGCTCTCTGGTTCTTTTGCTATACTTGGAATGATAATCAATACAYTGGGAAATTACCTTGCCCTCAATTGCAGTGATAAAGTAGTTAGACAGATGAACCTACCTGTGGGCTTTAATAATTACACAGTAGATCGAGTTAAAGAATGGTCAACAATGGCAAATAGTAAGAACGAGTCTGACAGTGATGATGATGAAAGTGATAATGAACGCGAAGGCAGAAACGAGAATGAGGTAAAATCTGAATTTGATGTAGAAAACGGTGAAATCAAACCGGGGAATGAACAAAGACTGAGAGTGGTTTTGTCCTATCAAGTAATTATTGGCAAGATCTCTTGGAACTCGATATCTTTCTCTTTAAAAGGTGACTTCTTATGTGCATCCACACATGATACTGAGAAGAAGATATATTTATGGGAAACTGGCACTGGCACACTATTAAAGATCTTGGAGTGTCCAAGAGATGAGATTGTCAATGTTGCTTGGAATCCCCGGAAAGCTATGATTGCTGGTTGTGACATTAGTGGCTCTGTTTATATATGGGGTGTTCCGATACCTCAACAATGGAGCGCATTAGCACCGGATTTCGTGGAAATCGAAGAAAATGTAGAATATGAAGAGAAAGAAGACGAATTTGATATAGAATCTGAAGAAGGAATCAATCAAAGACTGTTAGAAGACGAAGAAGATGTTGAGGTTGATGTTATCACCAAGAGCTATGGTGTRAATGGTGCTAAAGCTTATGTTAATAATGATGGACAATCGGGTTCTGAAGATTGGTCCTATGCTGATCAAATCATGTTGAATTCTTTTGTTATACCGGTTGGTTTAGAGGAAGAAGAGATTCAGGAACCTGAAAGTGACGACGATTAGATCTTCACTGATCTCTGATTTGTATTATATGATAGAACGCGACGATATAGAATCATAGCAAGGATATCTCATGTTCTGATATTCTGAATGAAAAAGAACAATAAAAGTAATGTGTTTACAGTAATAATAGAAAGGAAATACTAAGCCAATATAGTGATGTTCTCRTTACGTGCTACAAATAACACTAGCAGAAGGTAGCATCCAGTTAAACTACTTACGGAAACATCCAATGGTGATTATTGCCTTTTAATAGTAAATTTTATCGTTCCTTTTGTATACTTTCTTCATTTCTACCATCATTTCTTCTACTCCCTCCTTGCTCAGTATTTTGACCATCAAATGCCTAACATATTTCGGAAAAGATGTAAATTCCAGTCCACTCTATATCACTTCCGCTATACGGTCACGCCTCCCACCTGCTTCCATTCCATTCCACATTACGACTAACCAGCATGCTTATACCATAGCGCCATCAGTTGGGATAAACATTTTATCTATTTCCCTTTCTCCTGGTCTGTCCGCATAAACTATTAACATCTGTTCTCTATCCGTTCACAATCATTTACGCACCTTCTCTTGCTTCTTCTCCAGTCTCCATCACATTGCATCTCACTCCTTATTCAAGAACAGAAAAAGGGTCTTGTAACCGTTGGGAAAAGGTTAACTAGACCCTTTTTCTGTTCTTTTCCACCCAGTCACCTCACTTTATCGATAAGCTCCCAAAAATCTTAAACCAAATGCACAAGAAAGGTTTTGAACACCTTAAATGCCATCTTTTTAAACGCATATGATTACTTTAAACTATCATCACTATGCACGTTCATCATTTTATTATCAAACATTTATTAACTGCTAATGAAAAATCAATTTCATTTCCTTAAAAAAAAAAATGCTAATTGCAAATAAAGGCACTGAATTAGCATTTATAGCGGGGAAGGGAAAGAGGCTAGTATTGGAAACGAATAATCCTATCATTACAAAAGGTAGAACAAGTACCAGCAAAAAGCTGGCTTGACGACAACAGAGACAAGCAATTAAAGCAGTAAACTGAGAAGATTCAAACCACCAAAAGGATTGATATAAACAGATTGCGAAAGATATTTTGGAATATTRAAAAAAGTCCAACAAAATAAGCTTAGCTGTTGGGCAACTGATAGGAAACGCATAGTGCATGTATTGAAGGTCCAGACGGAACACTAGATCATCTGCGATAAAAGAATAAACCAGAGAAAGAAGTATTAAGCACAAATATCAATTGAACTCTCTTCAGGATTTATTCTAATGAAGTCTTATTAATTCTTTTTGTTGTACCATCCATCTGACAGAAATACAAGGAATAACAAAGAAGAACAGTAGAGTACTGTACCACAAGGAAAGGTTTGTACAGTCTTGTTTACCACTACATCTTCAATTGGCAGCTTTACGTATCAACTGTGAGATAATCAAACTAAATGGTAGTTTCACAACTACTCTGTACATTAGATTATATTCAGATCTGGCGATTAAAGTCCAATTTGCTATATCAACCGAATAACTTATTGTTAGTATAGCCAATAGCAATTTATTCATTGCCACACAATCAGATTCAACACCATCATCAGCAAAATGCCCACAACACCTCCTTTCAGAAGTACAACACCACCTATAGGGTCCGTTGATAGAGGCTTGATGCTGTCTCCAGAAAGACCATCATCAAGTAGCTCATTGGGCTTATTGGGCTCCCCAACATTCTCCCCCACGAGGCAAAAGAAAAAGAAGAAATATGGAGATAGATACATTCCTAACAGAACTGGTATTGATCTACAGGCAGCTTTTAGTCTGAAAGACGAGAACTCATCTTTCAGACAATCCAGAAGTTCAAACAGTATTAATTCTACATCTACCAATGGGAACAATGGTCGTGGCGATAACGATTTGGATGGAGGTCTGACAGCAGGAGTAACAGGACCAACAGGAGTAAATCCAAACACAGCAGATAACGATATAGATCTAAGGAAACAAGAAACTGCTGATCGAACGTTTTCAACAATCCTTAAGGCTGAGATATTCGGTGATAATGTTCCATTTGCAGCCATACCATCTACAAGTCTATCAAGACCTTCAACATCAACATCAATATCTTCATTAAACAACTCTGCAGCTTCATGGGATGGTTCAATTGAAACCCGCTCCTTAATCCAACAGCAACAGCAACAACAACTTTCGGCAGGCTCCGGAGCTCAAATACCAGATGTGCCACCTCAAAGACCAGAGCCCTCAGATCCTCTTCAGCGCACACCACCTTCAGAACAAAATCCCTTCCCAGGACCTAACATAGTAACAACACCGAGGGGAAAAAGCACTAACATTTTTACCTACAAATCACCATCAAGGGTAAACATGTCAGCATATACACCAGAAACAGATCTCTATTCTTTATCTCCGGTAAGAATGGATAGTCAGAAATTACTTTTATCACCACATAAGAAGCAAAGAGACATTTCTAAGTTACCATATCGTGTTCTTGATGCTCCTGAATTAGCGGACGATTTTTATTTGAACCTGGTCGATTGGGGGTCGACAGATATACTTTCAGTTGGACTAGGCACGTGTGTTTATCTATGGGATGCTCAATCAGGAAGTGTAAATAGACTATGCGACCTAGGACCACAAGATTCAGTCACCAGTGTATCGTGGATTGGTGCAGGGACCCATGTGGCTGTAGGAACATCTAAGGGACTGGTGGAAATTTGGGATGCAGAACTATGTAAGAAAACAAGAACAATGACTGGTCATACAGAAAGAGTAGGTGCCTTGGCTTGGAACGAACATATACTTTCATCTGGAGGTAGAGACAAAATTATATTTCAAAGAGACGTACGAGAAGCTGCTCATTATATGGGACAATTAACTGAACATCGACAAGAGGTCTGTGGGTTAAAATGGAACCTTGAAGATAATAAGCTTGCATCTGGTGGTAATGATAATAAATTACTAGTATGGGATGGAGCAATGGCGAGACAACCTCTGCACAAGCTTATGGGGCATGTTGCCGCAGTCAAAGCAGTAGCCTGGAGTACTCATCAAAGGGGTTTACTAGCGTCAGGAGGAGGAACAGCAGATCGTAGGATCAAAATATGGAATACAGTAACGGGACAAAAAATTTCTGATGTGGACACAGGTTCTCAAGTGTGCAATTTGGTTTGGTCTAAGAATTCCAATGAATTAGTTTCTACACATGGTTTCTCTAAGAATCAAATCGTTATTTGGAAATACCCATCTATGCAGCAGGCTGCAGCTCTCACCGGCCATAGTTATAGAGTGTTATACCTAGCAATGAGCCCAGATGGTCAAACAATAGTTACAGGAGCTGGTGACGAGACACTTAGATTCTGGAAAGTGTTTGAAAAGAATAAAATCCAAACCGCTGGTTCTTCAGGTCTTCTAGATGCGTTCTCACAATTAAGGTAGTTGGGAAAGCATGTCAATTAGAATATTAAAACAATATAATACGACCATTCAGCGATAGTGGTACGTGAATTTCAAGAAAGATGAATTATATAGAACAAACCACAGCGATCATTTAATTCCATAGCTTCAGAATATCAATCACTATCTTTCTAATCATCTAGTTAGAACATCGTAATCTACACCAGTTATTGATACAGTGAGTTATGATATTACTATCTTATGTTGATAGAGAATGATATGAATATGCATGTATACATCTTCTAGGCCTAAGAAACAGGTATAATACTGCTTTCCGTTATAGTCTATTTCTTGAATCTATTTGCTTTTGAACTCTTCCTCTCAAGTATTTTATCATCTCAGCTGGATCTTCAGCTTTGAAAATACCAGTACCAGCAACAATAACATTGGCGCCAGCTTCAGCAGCTACATCAATTGTTTCTTTGCCTAGGCCTCCATCTACTTGAATATCTAAGTTAGGATATTTCTTACGTAATTCTTCAACTTTTGGCATCATTTCCGGCATGAACTTCTGACCACCAAAACCTGGCTCAACTGTCATAACTAAAGCCATGTCAAGATGAGGAGCCAATGGGAATAAAACATCAACTGGAGTGCCTGGCTTGATGGCACAAGCAGCACGCATTTCATTTTCTTTTATTAACTTGACTAAAGCCAAAGGATCCTTAGTTGCCTCATAATGAAACGTGTACTGGTTTCCGCCAGCTTTAGCAACTTCTTCAACCCATTTTTCTGGTTCAGCAATCATCATATGACAATCAAAGAACCCCCTGCCATCTTCTTCTTGAGGACAAGCTTTGCGCAAAGCTTTGATGACTGGTGGTCCGAATGTCAAATTTGGAACAAAATGCCCATCCATGACATCAATATGAAGCCAATCAGCTCTATATCCAACCATTTTACAGCAGTCACAGCCTAAATTGGCAAAGTCGCCCGAAAGAATAGATGGTGCAATGATAGCTTTAGACATTTTGTTGTAGTATTTATTATTCATGTACTGCTGTGAACAAAATGGGATCTATGACGGAGGTTGATCAGAGCAAGTTTCACCACAATATACGAGCTTAGATGCAGTTATAATTGTATCAAAATGGTTGATCAATTGCACTAAGAACTGACATTATATATACTATCCCAATCATACAGACTGAATACCATTAATAATATTTTAATCGAAAGAAGAAAAAGGTAGAAATACTCTCCACACTTCCTGTTGGAGGYCCCAACGTAATGAGACGCAAAGCACTGAGATATCGGAAATGATGTTGCTTACTTGATACCAGTCGAAATAAAGAGTTATTAATTGGAATGAATTGGTGTATAATGTTGACTGATAGATTATACAAACATTGTTTCAGCCAAGACGATTAAGATGTGAACAGTTGACTTTTATTGCAAAACGAGTTAATTAATGGTACTTTTCGCTATTTTTTATATACTAAACATAAATATAGATACCAAATTGCAGAGATTATGACTTCGGAAACTATGTTGAAATTACTATTTATGTACCATCATGCAACCAACACAAATTGGCTGTAATGGCTACTAGAAGAAATGAGGTAATGTGTCCTTTCCTTGCCTGCATGCGAAGTACATTGGCGCCCGGATCGAATCTYACGAGAAGCGGAAATTGGATATTTGAGTAGTCGATATCTCTTCCGCTTTAATTCAGGAAGATACACTTCAGGGGAGAAATCCAGCAGAGAGCTTCCCTCGTGAAGATTGCGGTTTGGAATACGCTGATGTATAGTAGGTGTGATGCGGAACTTCCAAAGTAACTTCTGATTCTCTTTTTATTTTTTATTTTTTGTTTTTATTTCTTTCTTTAGCGAGAAATTTATTTTCTAGCTACGCTCTCTAATTCTTTCCTTTCTTTGCTAAGTGAAATTAAATTCGCTGCTATGCATGTATCTTGAAGAATCAATGCTTTCTGAAAGCTTTTCAGTTATTGAATAGAAGAACTTCAGTAAACTGAGATGTATGAGGAAGAGTAATCTATCTACAGTAAAGACTGTATGTGCTTCAATTTGAAGAAGTTTAATTGGTCCTTGTAGTAGAATAAAGTGGTGATTGAATACAAATAAATGTGAAAGTAAGTAATACAGTAAAAAGGAATGATCACCTTATTTATACAAAATTTCAGCACATGATATCCGATTTATTATGCTTTTTCTTATCTTCTACCCCTAGACACTTGGCCCAATTTCCAACTCTGAAACAAGAATTTACTTATCAATAATCAAAGAGAACCAAAATTCTTCTGCTTCTCTTCTTATACTGTTTTTCCTATGGATATTACTGGGACTACCAAGTTATGCATCCTAATTGCTCGTACTCTCTTCCCAACGATCAAACTTATATCTTAACATGACATCTCATCTCACTACTTTCATCATCGCATAAAAAAATTCTCAGAGAGCCGTAATTTCTCCATTAACATCATCACCTTTTAATCATTGTCGCTCCTAACTACAATTCAAGGGAGACAATCATTGGATTTAGTATAAGACATAGCTTCATAATTCATTAGAGTATCAAAGATGAGCAATCAAATAGTTGTTCCAGGTCAACCGCTATGTCCTTTAGAAGGACATAAAGCAGGGGCAGGCACTGAAACCCAATATCTCAATACAAACATGAAAGTACAACAAACACAAGGCAAGGGAGGAGCAGCTTTCATCGTATCTACACAATTAGGACGATTGCATAAAATTAAGAAGGAAGATGGTGAAGTGGCGGTTTCTGTTGATAGAAGTAGCGCCGAATCCTTAGGAGGTTCAGCAGTTGTACCCACAGAAAATGATACTGTTCTAGCAAAAGTCACTCGTATATCTCGCACACAAGTCAACGTGGAAATATTAGTAATTGAGAATAGACTGGCCAATGTAGACTCTGGAATTGGAAGTGAGAGAATAATAGACAACAAAGTCACTATAAGTAGTAGTAACAATGCTATGCTGAACGCAAGTAATGTATTAGTTGAAGGACTACTTAAAGTGAGCCATATAGGCGAGGGATTCAAAGGTATTATAAGAGTTCAAGATATCAGAAGCACCGAACGAGATAAAGTGAGAGTAGAAAAGTGTTTTAGACCTGGTGATATAATAAGAGCAAAGGTGATTTCTTTAGGGGATGGTAATTATTATTACCTAAGTACTGCTGGTGATGAATTCGGCGTGATAATAGCGAAAAGTAGATCAGGATATTTATTATCACCAGTTGACTGGCAATTTATGGCAAATTTAGAAAGTGGTGAACAAGAAGAAAGAAAATGTGCTAATCCATTCATAACGAAATCAAAACAAGTAGTGAATTCAGAAGAATCACTGAAACCCGAGTAAACGACTACACGTCTAGCCAGAACCATGAAGTTAATCCCTCTGGCAAGACATCTAAACAAGTGATCAAGTAATGCCAATACTGCCTGTAGTAACAACATGTGTGTAAGGTCAGCTTAGAACAGTGTGATCATTCAGGAATACAACTATTGATTTGATAATGTTCCAGATGAAATTTTGGCAGGCACAGAATTCACTAGTGTCGATAGCCCATCCATCAGATAAAGCGAAGAAATGGACAAATCGTCAAGCTTCCTGAAATAAATAGTACAATGTCTTATAATAATACAACCGTCATATATCATCAAATTCTCGTATAGAAGAATTCATTAATCTATTTAGTCTATTGACAACTTCTCTATAGCTTCCAAATCCTCCTTTCTTATGCCTTCCTTAGCGCCTTTCTTCTCTAATTCTTCYAAAGAGAAAGATGAGTTTTCATTCATCAAAATAAACTGCTCAACTGCTGATTCCTTTCGTTCATCTTTATTTTTCAAAGCATTAGCAACACTTTCCTCATAACTTAAGGTCTTCACTAACGCAATATGTTCAGATTCGCCATCTTCAAGGTCTTCACCATCTTTATCGTTATTGATGTGGCTGATGTCGCTATCACCTCTCAAATGTCTCTCTGATAGACCAACTTTGCTGCCCAAAAGTTCAAATCGTTTCATGTAGTGTTGTCTCTTTTTGCTTGCCATTTCAACAAGAGTAGGCCAATAAATGCTATGGTCATATTGGAAGTCTATAGTTCCTTGGAACTCTTTAGTCAAAAGATCGGGATGAACGTAATTAACAAAAGGTGTATCAAATACAATCTTTTCTCTAGTAAGAGGATCAATAAATGGATGAATAATCTTAAGGAAAGTCCAACCAATCCACGGAATATTTGTAAGTAAGGCTCTGCCTAGTCTTTCAGGATAGTGATTCTGTAAAATATTCAACACAGTTCTACCGATTCCAATAGGTGGAACCTTGGGTCCTTTCTTAGCTGCTTTCAAATCGATCAATAACGCCAATGAATCTTGACCTGAGGGCATAAAGTCAATTACTCGCTCCAACATAAATACCAAATGTTGAACTTGTCTGTGCGAAGTCTTAGTGTTTTGTAAATGATTAATAAGGTATAAGCATGGCCGGGCGTCATTGTCATAACCAAGAATAAGTTGTTTACCAGTTTCATTTTCATGTGATACTAAATCAGGTGTTAATAGCTCTGCTTCTGAACCATCAAACTCAGTCACTCCAAAATCACGTCTCCAGACCAAAGTTCCTTCAATTCTCTTGATAGCATCAGCTACTTTCCATTTTGTAGCTCTGAGGTATCTAAGGAAACATTCCTCAGTCAACCATGCTTTTTCTTCCAGTGTTAGTTTAGCAGTTTTACTTGATTTCTCTTTCACTGGTAAAACTTCTAATTCACTGAAATGAGCCAGAACTTCATTATATTTTGCCTTCTGCTCTTTTGTTAAAGCCTCCGGCTTTGGTGGATGAATATCTGATGGTAAATTCTCAATAGGAATTTGCTGAGGCATCTCGATTCATTTATCTTTTTGAAACTATATATCACTTGTTTACTGCTGGGATACAACCATATCTAACAGCAACACGACAACTGATCATTCAGAAGTTTTCCTTTACCATCAATGTTAGCAATACATAATACATACGATCAATCAGCCCCTTTCTTAATATTGAACAAAGAAAAGAGTCAACAATGAGGCACCGAGTTTAGCTTTTTTATCCATAAGGTAACAAGACAGCCACATTGGACGTTAGTTGTCATATAGTGCTTGAGCATTTCGCGTATGTCATAACTTTATAAAAGAGTTAAACCCGATATGACAACCGGTATGAACGAAAGCTGTTGAAGTTAAAGGGATACAAATGAGACTGAAGAGGTTAGAGAATGAGAAAATTGATTTGGTTTGTTTATTTGATTATTGACTAAAATGAAATATATACAATGGTCTACCAAGAAAGCTTCTTTTGTAAGTGGAAGTTGCATCGACTGTATGTTTATATTGTCTTGTCTGTCATATGCAATCAACCAAACTACCCATTTAAACAACAGTTGGGAGAATTAAGACTTTTCACTCAAGAGTTTCCTCAGTACCAAGATACCATTATCTAGCTAGTACTTTTTTTTCATACTTCAACTAAGTTGAAGTATGAAATGTTTTATCTCCGGACTTGTAATTTGTCATTGACGTAAAATTTGATTATATCAAATGCAAAGTTTCTCCATTACTTATAACTTATTCTCCCTCTAGTTATCAAACTGTACTTTTCCACACAATAATTCTGCAATTATGATGGTTCTCAATATGTGACAAATATGTATGACAAATATGACACATAATCCGCTTAGCATAGTGGCTTTAATGAATAATCAAGAATACAGCATTGACAGCTTGAAGAGCTAAAGTTAATACGGAAAAATGAGTTTCCAAGTTAATATCGCTAGTTCTAATTGTAGAATGTATTTAAATTGTGTTTAAAATATACTAAATATGCTTTAAATAGGAAGGGAGAAAAGAAGGGTAGAAAGAGTTTACAGTCAGATGAGTCTTGCCTGCTGGTGTTAAAGAAGGGTACAGATCATCAGGTGAAGGACATCAATAGAACAAGTACTCTTTACATACTACATTCTGTATGTTCAAGAAAGAATTGAGTGAGAGGAACTATTTTAAAGGAACTGTTTTTTGCCATTAGAATTAGTTAATTTGAATTATAGGTAGGACTTTTCACGCAATTGAAAATATGATCTGTGCTGATTACTAATCGGTATTTCCTCTTCAAGACAAAAACTGAAGATGAAACACGGTGTATGATAGAAAGTTACATAGTAAATAACATCGATGTTCCCTCTGATCCATAATAACTGCACTAAATATGACTTCAAACGCTAGTCAACACGATTTCAAAGAATAAGAAAATACGACCCAGCACCATACAGGTGACAAAGACAACCATTGTTTGCAAATAGTTCTCCCGAGATGATACTGAAGAGGGGAGGTTGAACGTTTAAGATTGATTACTCTGAAATGCTGGACGTTAAGTGCTTCTCCACCCAAATTTGTATTCAAATCGTTATCAATACAGAATAGAATAAAATAAGACACCCACTACTGCTATAGTGGTTATCAATACTCATCACCGAAAAGTTAATGAATACGTTTATATAATAGAAGCTCATCATTTCAGGAGCAGTAATAATGCGTCAAACCTTACTAGTTACATAACCATGAATCAAAAGCTAATATTTATTATTACTTACTGTAATAATAAACTGTAACGTGTACGTGTACTACAAATAGTTAATTTCAAGTTTGGCTATTATAACCTATTCAATTAGAAAGTAGAAACCCAATATTCATGTTTCATTCGACAATATTCTATTAGTGATATATGTCATCCTGTTTTCATCACCAACATCACCTTAGTTGTTGAGTTAAGCTTCAAAAATCATGCAAGATTCATGCAGAATTCAGATTAAGTTCAGTTAATGACACTTATACTAGTAAACTTAAATTTAATGAGATTATTATTAAGCACTTACTACTATTCTATTCTCCATTATACACTATTATAGTTGAGAGAACTACTATGAACATTTCAAATCATTGGTTCTTTTCATTTTTGACTTTGAGGTTTCAAATAAACATTCCGGCTGAAATTTGAATAAAGCCATTTAAATCAAAGTACTTTTTATGTTTCTATCTACTGCCAATTACCCATCTTTCCAGCTCCACTTCCTGAACATTATCTTCCCTGCGTCAGTTTAATAGCTTAAACCGCACAAACTTTATTTTGGCTTCAAACTTTGCGGAGCTTCATTACTAACTGAAACCTCTTTTTTACTTCCCTTTTTATGTCAATTGCCTCCACATATAAATAAGGAGTTCCTGTATTCAATTGGCTTGATTATGTATTTGATAGCTGTCGATAGTACAGCTAATGATTATTGTTGTATCTTACAATTGAACAAGTCTATTACTTTCATGGAAGATATACGCCATTGAGCTTAGTTTGATCGCTTGATACAAGTACGCTCACGCACAACCAGATAAAAAGGAACGAAGACAAAAGGGAATTGAACAATGCCAGTAAGTACTTTAGGTCGGATTTCTACTAGAATAGAAATAAGATATTCTTCACTGTGTGACAGCTTTAATAGCTTTTTAGACTAATGGATTACTGACAATTGCTGTGTAGCCAATTACTCAGAAGTGGGCCGATGAAAAGACAGGGGAATTCAACAGAAGACCTGTAAGTTAGTTTGACAATTGCGAGCAGTTTATCTGGTAGTAATGGTTTGGGATTAATGATTAGTCAAAGAATCATCAAAATTAACATTAGTTAAGTCTTCTTTCCGTGAAAGAATCTCTTCTGCTCCAGGGGCTAAATATCCACCAGAGTTAAACAGATATCATCTCTATGTATCTTACGCTTGTCCTTGGGCTCATAGAACTCTTTTAACTAGAGGATTGAAAGGATTAACGTCTATAATCACATTATCAGTTGTTCACTGGCATATGGACAAAGACGGTTGGAGATTTGCCACTGAATCTGATGACGATGCACCAGGAGCTACTTCGGACCCTATTTTTGGAGCCAAGAGATTGAGAGAGGTTTATCTCAAAGCTCAGCCTGACTATGATGGAAGAATTACTGTTCCTGTTTTGTTCGACAAGAAAACCCATACTATTGTCAATAACGAATCCTCAGAAATTATTCGTATGTTCTATAATGAATTCGACTCTTTATTATCCGAGCCATATAAAGGTCTTAATTTTGCACCTAGCAATCTCTTGAAAGAAATTGACGAAATAAATGAATGGGTTTATGATAGCATCAACAATGGTGTCTATAAAGCTGGTTTTGCTACCAAGCAAGAACCCTATGAAGCTAATGTTAAGAATCTCTTTACTCACTTAGATAAAGTTGAATCTATCTTAGCTGATAAACACTCTAAAGGCCAGAAGTATTTATTAGGCGATGAGTTGACTGAAGTTGACATCCGTCTTTATCCAACAATTGTCAGATTTGACCCTGTTTATGTCCAACATTTCAAATGTAATATTGGAATGATTCGTTATGATTATCCTCATATTCACGAGTGGTTGAAGCATCTTTACTGGGAAGTCGAAGGATTCAAGGATACTACAAACTTTCTTCATATCAAGAGGCACTATACTAGATCTCATCCTCAAATCAACCCTTATGGAATAACCCCTGTTGGTCCTTTGCCTGATATTTTACCCTTAAGCAAATGACTATTTTCTCATAAAGATGAATCATCCCGGCTTTAATTTTGATTCGATTTCTTGGGTGTTTTATGATTTTGTAATTAACCAGCACGAAAAAAAACAAATAAAAAATATCGGTATTTTAATTTTTGTGACCTACAGGGTTACAATGTACTGTTCTATCGATTTGATATTTTAATGTACTTCAAAAAAAAAGTTTTTATTACAATAAAATACACAGTCAACCAATTCACCATTATTCCTTATTTCCCATTCAAATGAATTAAGCCTCCAATTCACGTTCCATATTATCGGACACAATACAATTTGGATGTAATACATATACAATCTTAGGTTCAGCATCTTGTCCTTCTTGTTGAACTTCAATGGCCATCAACACATTGTCTCTTGTTAATTTCTTGATAACTCTTCCGGCTAACTTTTTCTCTCTGAAGAAATCTTGCTCACTAGATAAATCATCGGAAATTACACTTAGATAGTAGTTCACTAATTGTGCTTTGGTTAAGCCCTCAGTTATTGGTGCCATTTGTCCATCAGCTAATGGTTCTTCTTGCTGCTGTCTCCGTTGTTCATCTTCAATCACTTGTCGCAAAATTATATTCATCATTTCTGTATACTTCTCATAAGGAATTGAACTCTTTGAAGTTTTTTGTTGCTGGGTTTCAGAAACATCTTCGGTGACCTGTTGTCTAGTTAAATCTTGTGTTGTAGTGTCAGCTTCTCCTGGAGCTTCTTCTTCCTCCACCAATACGTCGTCACGATCAACGTGAATAATACTTTGTCTGAGTAAATCATAAGCTTCAGCAACAAATTCAGCAGTAATATCTTCCACACAATTTGCACGGGCAATTGCTTCACTAAGACGGATCAAACTTTCCAACTGTCTGACAGTGATTCTATATGAATTACGACCACYAGCACCAAATGTACTTCCACCGGCACCTGTAGCATCATCATTTCTTAAATCTTTATACTTTTGAACCAGGAATTTCTTAGCTTCTTCTGCCATCTTAGGCTTGAAGGTTTTCGCGTAACGAATATAACGTTTCAACTGTTCAGAGCTATAAGTTGGTTCAATTGCCATATCTTCTTTCATATGAAGATCAACAATATGAGAAGCCAATTGAGTATCAACCCTTTCATTACAATCATCAAGAATAACAAAGAAAAGATCAAAACGAGACATGATAGGCCCACTCATGTTTAGATTGTTTCTCAAGTTCAATTTTCTATTGTATCTACCACCAACAGGGTTAGCAGCAGCAAGGATGGAAGTTCTGGCATTCAAAGTAGCATGAATACCGGCTTTCGCTATGCTAATAGTTTGCTGTTCCATAGCTTCGTGAATAGCCACTTGATCGCCGATATCCATTTTATCAAACTCATCAATACAACAAATACCATTATCAGCAAGCATTAAAGCTCCAGCTTCGATTGTAAAATCACCGGTTTCTTCATCTCTTACAACGGCTGCAGTTAAACCAGCCGCTGATGAGGCTTTACCTGATGTATAAATGGATCTAGGCATAAACTGACAAACATACTTAAGAAATTGAGATTTGGAGGTTGAAGGATCACCAACAATACAAATATTAATATCACCTCTTAATTGGATTCCATCGGGCGTTTGTTTATGAACACCTCCTAATAATTGAAGCAAAATACCTTTTTTCACCATTTCATGACCCCATATGGCAGGAGCGATAGAATCAATCAATTGTGAATAAATATGATCGGAATGAACCATTCTTTGCAATTCTTGAATCTCATCCCACGTAAGTGATCGCAAAAACTCTTCTTGTTGCCTTGTACCGTCATCTTGAGATCCACTGGCTTTCTCACTCTCAGCGAGTACTTTATCAACAACAGCTTCCGAGTCATCAGATTCATTGCGAGCCCTTGATGATGCGTGACACGCTAAAAATGATAGTTTATATGTTAGATCTCTTACTCCAAGTGCTCGTAAACCAGAAACACTTGTAAGAGAGTCAGCTCCAATAGACTTAGTATCACGAATGGCAGTTGGTTTAACACCTGGTAGACCAAGTTGTGTCACGTCAGGGACAACAATTTCAGTACCTGTGAAGACACATTTATCTCCTGCTTTAGCCCTATCAACGATTTCTCCTCTAAGGATAACGTCAATAGTTCGAGGCATGGAACCAGTTGGAATTTCGTTTGAGTTTTCTTGAATTCTGACCTTTTGCCAATCAATGAACTGTGATTTTGCCAAATCCAAGGTCCATGCAACACGGTTTTGACACGTAGGATTAACACAGATAGTGGGAGTTGTGTATTTGAAAGACTGCTCAACGTTATCAATAACAGCTCTGCAAACATCACAAGAAAAAGTTGCTTTATACAATTCAGGTCTTACTTCTGAAGTTCTTGTAACAGTACCTGTCATTGCAATCAAAGAACCAATTTTATCAGCCCTAATATCACGAATTCTGTTCACCGACGGTAAATTGAAGAAAGAGATTTGAAATATACGATCCGAAGTATCTCTAGTGCTGATTGAAGTTGGGCCAGTAGCACGCGATGTATTATCAGCTGTTGTTTGACTTTCATTACCATTTTCAGGTCCTGAAGTACACGAAACCGAAAGTAGATCTGGCTCAATTTTCTTGATGACTCTTCTCAATCCTTTAAGCAGAAATGGCAGAAATCTGTAATATTGTTCAACAATAGCTTGAGCCAAAACACCATTTTCACGCGTAACCAAATGTTCATGATCAACATATATAGTCTGCAAATCATATTTTTTCATTGCATGGATTTGCTCAACATAAATTCTTCTGGTTTGAGCTGGTCGGATATCAATGGCACTTCTTTCTGATGTGTCAATTGTAGTAAAATCCATGAGGAAAGTCTCAAAAGCTTCTCGAACTTTTTCACCAGTAACATCCGTCACTTTAGGAATGCCATTAACATTTTGAAATCTGAAATTATCAATTGGATCATCTTCATCCATTGGAGTTGGCTCGTCCAAATCACGGGCATTTAATCTTCCTTGTTCTGGCTCTGTTTCTCTTCGATATAGTTCTTGCTGTATTCCCGATCCTGGWGTTTCACGAGGTGTTGTCCGTTGAGATCCTGGTATCGAACTTGCAGGAAAATCAATAGGAGTCATTGGAGGAGGCGATGAGTTCAAATTATACATTGCCTCATCTTGATCAGAAGGAAGGTGATTGCCTTGAGATGATGACATCTTCAATGATTTGTCCTCTCGATTTATATATTACTATTTTCCAAGTTGAGTTTATACTGTTTGTTGACTGTCTATCACTCTTCGCATTCAATGTAGAGCATTGATCGTTAGAGACCTTTAATTGCGAGTTGGTAGGAAAATTTAACTGAATTCTACTGATATATGTCCTGTACCTCTCTGAAGAGTTAACTGATCATTACTAATTAAAACTGAGCAATGAGAAGAAAAGTAACATACAAAGAATAATGGCCAGAATATAATCTATAAGGAATATTGATAAACAAACAAACAAACGATGCTTAGGAAAGTGTTAAAATAAATAAAACTTCGTTATTCAAGGGACACCATAAGTTCTTTCACTATTGGTTTCCTTTAATCAATAAATGAACGTTTTACTCATTCTGGTAAACGAAAACGCGTTTTTTCGCGTTTTGGAGAATAAAGTTTTGATTACCAGTTTGGGAAATCTACAATAAGTGCAAATAACCAATTAAATAATTATGTAATCTATAAATAGAGATCATTTCTAAGGCTGATCATATAATCCAATATTGTGCAAATGAGATGATTTGATCACGGTGTTTTTTATACATTGTGTTAACCAAGGAATTTCCTAGGAACATGACTTGATTGTAAATGGTATAAGAAGACAGTTAATTGTTGCCATACAAGGATTAATATAGTGATTACTCGCTTATATGCCAAAATAGATTCAGAGCTTTAGATGAGCTTTAGCAGGGAGCGTAATCACGATGTTTATGCAAAGTGTTAGAGCGGGACCCTTGGTGTGGAAGACTAGTGGATGTCTTAAGCAGTACAACAGTCACTTTACTACCAATCAACAGCTATTCCGATTTAGTTCCACTGTTTCATCAGCAGAAGCTACTATATTTAATCCAAACTTGCTACAAATTCAAGTAGGAAAGATCCAGCAAGTTGATAGACATCCTGATGCAGAACAACTATATGTTTCTAGAATCCAAGTATCACCTGAAGAAACTGAAGCAGAACCAGAATTACTTACCGTTTGTTCTGGGTTGGTGAAACATATCGCAATAGAAGGATTACAAGGTAGAAAAGTAGTTTTATTGAGAAACCTGAAAAGGGCTAAACTACGGGGATGTGTTTCTGAGGCCATGCTTTTCGCCGCTGAACTAAACAAAGAAGATGGCAGTACTATTGTTAAGCTTATCAATGCCCCGAGTGATTCAAAGCTGGGAGACCTATTGACATTTCAAAATAAGGACAAAGTTGAGAAATACTCTAAAATATCCTCAAAACATAAAGTATGGTTAGATGTTCAGAAAAGACTTAGAGTAGGGTCAACAGGCAAAATGGTTTATGAAGACGACGATGGAACAGAGTGTCTGTTGAAGGGAGCTAGTGACAGCGATACTTGTAATGTAGATGAGGATATGATTGGTGCTTCAATCAGATAGAACATGAATTCAGGAAGTGATGGCTAATTGAATAGATGTATATCTTATCAAGACTTGTAAATAAAACAAACAGAATGCAATCTTAARAACCACCCTATTATGAACGTATGATAATTGTACTCTATAAGCAAATCATAGGACTGTTGAATAGGTATTGATTCTACAAAGAACAGGCATCGGCGRTCCATGGTTGTATGGGATTTGCATTAAACTGATAAAAAGTATTCATGATAATGACCCCCGAAGAGAGGGAAGAAAAAGATTACATAATGAGACAAAATAAAATAAGAGAACATAAAGCAGATGAAAAAGAAACACTTGAAAACCAAACAAAATAAATCATATAAAATTCATAATTGGAGAAGCAGAAAAAAACTTACGCTCTTTTCTACTCATTCTCATCACAATATACATACTAAGGACATAACTCAACTTCCTTCCAYTGGTCTTCATCAAACCTTGTATAACGAGCTCTTGAGCCAACAGAAGTTGTTAAATCTATCTCATCAACTTGGTTGACAAACATCAACAATACCACAAAATTCTTTAAACCAGTATCTTCGGGTTCACCATCGACACCACGAGAAATTGAACTAAGCAGCTTAGCATCATTTTTATCCAGTATTTTACCTGGGGCAGGCTTACGGAAACTTGCCTTCATAGTAGAAGACAATGTGTTCCAAATTCTATCGACTTCAGACTTCCAGTCATTTTCTGTAGGTGCAGTGGGATCATTGAGGCTCATCAGATCAAACTGTGAATCAAGGGAGGATGATGTTGATGTTCTAGTAGCTTTATTACAGGCTGCTAGTATTGAATTAGCTGAACCAGTGCTAGATGATRCATGTGTGTCTGGAGAAGTAAATCGTGAAGCAGATAAAGTAGGGGAATAAATAGGATAAGTGTCTTTCTGTTTGGTAGGTATTGATTTTCCAATTGAAGCGCTTTTATTTGAAATATCGTCAATTTGGGACTCCTCATCTTCGTTTCCATCCAGTTTAGCTTGAAGTGGTGTTCCTTTTATACTATATATAGGACGAGGAGTATAAATTTCCAGATCATCTGGATACTCAGTTGGAGAAACGAACTTTACGAAACCAGAAAATCGGAATTGTTTTCTAGTTTCTGGAAAGTAAAAACACGCTTCAAATTTGTTGTTGATTTTCAATTCTGAATATTTGGACATTCTTTTATCGGTACACATTGTAAGAACATTTGTAGTTTTATCATCGAACAAGAATCCCCTATAAACACAGGTTCTGGATTTTGGCATAACTTCTCCAGTGGTTTCTTCTTGTGCAATTGTAGCCAAATTAAAGAAAATAGTGCTATCGGAAGGAATGCCCTTTAGTGATGAGGTGAATGATGGCACCCATGGTGCCATGAACCCCATTTTGGTATAGCGGAAGATACTGATAAGGTGTGAATTCTCGACGATTCTCTTTTTAAACTGAAGAGATCTTGAAGTTCGGGAATTAATTGAACGATTGAAAGCTTCAAGAGAAGTTCAGGGACGTAGATATCTGAATTCCTTGACCTTTCAGCCCAATAGTCAATGTCTTGATCTGATGAATGCTTGGTAACCGATGTGAATCAGATAATGCAATTTGTTCCGTGCTTCAAGTTGAAGTTAAACTGGTCTAGTCCACTATTCTGTCTCCTCTATATATAACCTATAGAGTCAATATTGCAGAATAGACAAGTGAGGTAATTGTCAGTTACTCGTGGATCAAAACTCGCTGTTTATCTCTTATTAATTTTGCTATCGAGAAAACTCTTGATTCTTATTCCATTTGTCAAACAAAGGATCCTTGGTTCTATGTCCAAAACCTCAAACAAAAGGATACATGCAACAAATGGTGTAAACCGGAAAGCTTGCAAGACAGAAGATCAAATAGAAAACAGATTAATAACAATTTTACTAGAACAGAACAAGTATTAGTTCAGAAGATGTGATTCTTTGATTATAATGGAAATTTTCACAATAGTTTTCACCTTGCTTTTCATTTATGTGTATTTGTTTGGAAGTTATAGTAGAGGTGGATGTTCCTGCAATGAACTGCATAGCAGCTAAAGCTTAATTTCATTTGTATTCTTCTGTAAAAGTGTTCTTGTTGATAGGAAATGAGGCACAAGAGAGTAGCTTGTTCTGGTAGAAAAACGAGTTCTCAAATAGTAAAAGTGTATGAATTCAACATTCATGTAAATAATCAATACTTCGCAGTGTGAATTTGAACATTGGAGTTGCCGACCAATGTCGGAGATAACTAGACTAGACAGGGTATAAGGTTGAACAGTCTTTTTCCAGGATGCAGCAGAAACACAACTAATTACTTCTTTCTTCAGAAGAATTTTTTTTCTCTTTCAAATTCACTGAAAGTTTTAGAAAAAATAAATTAAAATCAATAGTTAAATAGGTACTATATATCTAGGAAAATATCAATATTTATATCTAGTTTTTGATTGCATAATTGATGGGAACTGCGCTGGCATACTCATCTTCTTCTGAAGTTTAAAGTCTGCCCCTTGAAGTAAGCATATAACACTCTTGGCAACTGTCACCAAATTAAGAAGATAACCATAAAACTTATTACAGATTGGGTATTCAACTTCCTGGAACAATATGCACACTTACTCTATGTACATCCTTCATTGTTCGTGCAACGGACGAGAAGGTGATTGATGAGGCTCATGGAACATGAAAATGCAAGAACAGCGGAAATATTATGGAAAACTTAGGAAGAGAAATCAAATGATATACTTGCCGAATTTGAATGAAAGACAATGCGGGTATGAAAACCTGGAATACAAAATAGCACTATGAATGAAGATGTTACGACGAACAAAAGAACTAAAAGATGAACTGAGTTTCGGGGAAATATTAATGTTGATTTAATGTTGATTTTATCAATTGGAGTGAGAAAACATCGTACCAAGTTCAAGAATGTTCATTAGATGGGATGTATTAATGATAAAAGATGAATTGATTATAAAATCAACAATTATCTATTCTGAGCGCAATAAAAGGGAAAAAAAAGTAACACCGTTATCAAGTGCTGTCTGTGTATTGCTGTTGTATACTACACTGATTGATACCGTAGGGATATGACTGGATGGATATACAACATTAGTCGTGGTACATCCAAAACAAACAAATAAGGTAGAGAAACTAATTGGAGGATGAGCAAAGTAAGAATGAAAGAATAATTTCAATTTTGCAATAGTTTCTATTTCCACTAAATTTTCGAACCTCGATGAAGCACCATATATATTTTCACTTATCTGAAAGAGAAAGAGAAGGTTGAACAAATTTGCAAGATAAAACTCAAAAGTAACAACCGTTCTCGCAAGCAAATACTATAAAGGGAAGCTGAAATGAAGTATTTCTTTTTCGATCTCAAAAGGAAACTTCAGACGAAATTTTTACTACCGATTCCATCGTATCGGCGACATTCGGCGACATCTAGCAAAAGGTAATTCATATGACAAATAATTTAACAGGTATTTCCTCTCCTTGACTTGTTATACTGTTTAACAATCCTACAATTTTCCACGTTATTGTTGATTATCATTCTGTCGTGACTTGAAATTGATACAGAATCTGTATTTTACGAATTATTTGAGATTCAAGACTGATACTGATTAAGTTCTCCACTTTGGCAACATTATTAATCTCAAACTCCAAATCCCTAGTCAAAGAATTTGTTGCTCAGATTCATTAGTAGACTGAGTTTCGTCTCGTCAGATTCGAAAGATCCAAAGAGATCTTAATGACAGTTGGATCCATAAATGAAATATCTTCTCATTGACATCGCAATTTCCTAATCAAGAACAACCGATTATGTACATTCAACGAAACGACCTTCTGAAGTTTGTAAAACAATGTCGGGATTTCCTAAAATGGAAAAGTCAAACTGAGTATCATTCTTTGGTATAATTTTCATCAATAGAAGGATTAGGAAGGTAAGATGGGGAAGAAGACACGAGAAGGTGCATTTAAAGTATTTTTCTCTCTGAGCTATTGACAGCCAGATACTTAAATACAATTGCAATATGCATGATAAATATATGGCTCCAAGAGGAAGGATATGATGTGATCAACCATTTGTAGGAAATTTGGATTGTTTCCCTCTAGCTAACTCTCAAGTTAAAATGTAGAAGGGTGGWACTACTGAGATTCCTTTAGGTATAGTAAACATGTAGCAAACATAGTTGATGATCCCCATTATTGAGAGAATAGCGTCTCGGCAGTTTGTCAGCAATGAGATTGAGAACAATAAAGTGGTGACTAACTTACAATCCACTACGAAATTTTATCGCCAGTCGTTAAGAATCCATTATGACAGAATGTGAAGGACAATTTTGAATTTAAGCGGAAAAGGTACGCTACGTATACATTTGTTATAATGTACCGCTATCGCAAATTCTTAATTTTTCAGTCATAAAGGCTTCCTTTGATGGATATATAGTTGACGCTTATTCAGAGCCCTTTTTCAATTTCAAACAGTAACGACAAGTTATTTGGTCCCTTATTCCCTCCTTCACTATTGAATCAACTGGATCAACGTGTCCATCAAATAATCAATCTTTTAAGGTATTTCTATCATTTGAGAGCCTTATTACATGCCACATAGTATTACTCAAATGATCAATCTCACGTCTCCTCAGTCGCATGAACATTATTTTTAGGATTGTCCTAAAAGTAAGTAGAAATGGCAAGTATCACCTTTGTCACTTCATTAACCTATAGTAATGTAAATTACAGTTACTATAAGACCTTGAGCTCATTTATAGTTTGTACGTAAGAAAAAAGTAAAAGTATAAAGTTGATCTCAGTACTCCAAATTGAGAGTCAGTTTAGATAGATTCGAAGACAGGAAGAAGAAAATATGACTTGTATGGAAGAATCAAGACTATAAATTAAGGAGGGATCCCTTACTGTAGTGCAAAACAGTTACCCAAGGTTCTTAATTTGAATTTTGCTGAGCAGAAAGGCAGAAGGCGTTTCAACAATTTATAAAATCAACACCAACCTCATTACTACAACCAATTGTTAAGCATAATTTATTGAAATGGGTGTCGCATCTTACTATTATCCCAATGAGCCAGAAGCACCTGTTTTGAAGACCGAGCCTAAGGGTCCTGAGAATCAAAAGGCTTTGGCTAAGCTGTCAGAAGTCTTTGATGCTAGGGCTGCTTATTTTGTTGCAGATTACTACAAGTCAATTGGTAATTACATTGCCGATGTTGATGGAAACTATTATCTTGATGTATATGCACAGATTGCCTCAATTGCTTTAGGATACAACAACCCTCAGCTTGTCGAAGCCGCAAGATCTGACGCTATGGTCAGCGCATTGATTCAAAGACCGGCTCTTGGTAATTTTCCTTCTAGCGATTATGCAGATATCATCAAGGAGGGCCTTCTAGCTTCTCATCCCCCAGGATTAGATAAGCTATGGTGCGCTCTTTCAGGATCAGATGCTAATGAATTAGCTTTCAAAGCTTGTTTCATTTATCATCAAGCCAAGAAGAGAGGTTACAACACTCCTTTCTCTCCAGAAGAAGAATCCTCAAGTATGGAAAACCATGCTCCTGGCTCTCCTGAAATGGCTATTTTGTCTTTCTCTAGGTCCTTYCACGGACGTTTGTTTGCATCTTTATCGGCAACTAGATCCAAAGCTATTCACAAGTTAGATATTCCCCAATTTGACTGGCCTAAAGCAACTTATCCTTATATCAAGTATCCTTTAGAGAAATACGAAAAGGAGAATACTGAAGAAGAAGCCAAACGCTTGATTGAAGTTGAAGAGATTTTCAAGACTTGGAAATGCCCAATTGCTGCCATTATCATTGAACCTATTCAGTCCGAAGGTGGTGACAATCATGCATCTGCTGCTTTCTATCAAGGCTTGAGAGATCTCACCAAGAAGCACGACATTCTTATGATTGTTGATGAAGTCCAAACAGGTGTTGGCGCTACTGGTAAGTTCTGGGCGCACGAGCACTGGAATTTGACTTCTCCTCCTGACCTAGTCACTTTCTCTAAGAAGTTCCAAAGCGCTGGTTACTTTTATGGTAACCCCGAACTGCAACCCAATCTTCCTTATCGTCAATTCAACACTTGGTGTGGTGACCCAACCAAGGCTATCATTTCCAGAGCTATTTACCAAGAGATTGTCACCCAAGATTTAGTAAAACATACTGCTGAAGTTGGTGACTATCTTTACGGAAAGCTTGAAGAATTAGCAACTGAGTTCCCTAATGAAATCCAGAACTTGAGAGGAAAGAACAGAGGAACTTACATTGCTTGGGATGCTTCCTCTCCACAAGCTAGAGATACTTTCCTATCAAACTGTCGTAAGAACGGTGTCAATGTTGGTGGTTGTGGCCCAAGAGCTGTTCGTTTGAGGCCTACTTTGACGTTTGAACAGAAACACGCTGATGTGTTTATCGCTGTTGTTAAAAAGGTTCTATCTCAATAAATCTGCATTTGAGGGTTCTAGGATACTAGGGTATGAGGGTATGAAATGTAAGGATGTTAAAATAAATAAAACACTAATTATGAACGAGTAATCTTACTTATTTGTAGGATACTGTAGTTCGCGATTCTCATCGAGAGCTCTGCAGATTAGCAATTCGTAGTGATCTCTAAATGAAGCTGCTTCTCATTTCCTAGACCACTCCGTTATTTATACTTATTTACTTCGTCATAATTTTTACGAAAGTTCTACAGTTCATTGTTGCATTGTTTATCCCACAAATCACAACGAGGGTGCTATTATAGTTTATAAGCATTATTCTATACTAAGCAAAGAGTATCCTATTATCTTTACGATTATATTTACAAAACCATTGTTCAACAGATCGATGATACAGAATAACAGTCTTCTTTGAACGACCTGAATAAATGTATATTTATTGAGGTCGTATGATGTGTTTGTAGTCAAAGAATGTTGATACAAGAAAATTGTATCAAAGTGCCACAATAACTAAATGTTTGTGAACAACATCCTGTCGAATTTTGTATCAAAACT